>KK116574.1:85296-120629 GCA_000611955.2 Stegodyphus mimosarum
TGACGCTGTTGAAAATAAAGTTGAACAAATAGAAGGAAGAGTTTCTGCTGTGGAGCAACGAATCGAAGGAAGAGTCTTTGCCGTCTAACACCAAATCGAACAACAAATTGATGACAAGGTTTCTGCGGTTGCGAAAGAAGTTGATACTTTAAAGAAATTCGTAGCGACGGCAGGAAGCAATTCGGATAATTTTAAATTTCTAGCCATGTCTGCGCATCCCTCTCTGAAGCTATCGACATATGATGGGAAGACCTCCTGGCAAGTGTATAAGACACAATTTTCTATAGTTGCGGAAGCTAATGGATGGGATTCCCAAGCTAAGGCCTGTCATGTTGCCGCTTCTCTGAGAGCAGACGCAGCGGATATCCTTCAGACTCTTCCCGAAAACAAAACGCTAGATTTCGAAGCTCTGTCCGGCGCAATGGAGCTGCGTTTTGGAGAGAAATGTTTAAAAGATTATAGCAGGCTTCTGTTAAAATCTCGTCAACAGAAGCTTACGGAAACACTTCAGGAACTCGCCACGGATGTTTAAAGGCTGTCCCACCTCGCCTTTTCAGAGTGCCCGACAGAAACAAGAGAAAACCTGTCCCTGCAATACTTCATCGACGGCATCCGGGATCCTGAAATACAGAAAGCACTGTGAAGGACGTAAAAAGTGCTCTAGTGTACGCTATGAAATTCGAGGCAGCCCAGCAAGCAACTCGTAGAGATCGCTACCCAGTCAGAGCTGTACGAGCCCAAGAGCCAGTGAATCAATTGATGGCTCGATTAGATTATTTAACAAGACAACTGAATGCCCTGCAGCGGAAAATTGGTCATAAGATACCGACCGTAAAATGCTGAAACTGCGGTGCGTTAGCGCACATGCGAAGGAACTGTCGAACATCACAGAGCATGGAAAATAAGACGAATGATGCAAACACGCAATTAAATGCCATGAAATGGAAAAGGAGTAACAAGAAACAAAAGTGCTGGAACTGCGGAGCTGAAAGCCACGTACGAAAGAGCTGCAGAACACTCCAAAGCACGGAAAATAAGATCATTTTCCAGCAACGACGGAAGAAGCAAATTAATGATGATAATGCGGAGCTGAGTTTGAATGATGATGAAAAACCCTGTTTTAAAGCAATCAAGATTCCTGCAGGGAGTGGCAACAGAAACGGGCTATCCATTAATGGGCATATCGATGGAGTTCCTTGCAGCATGATCGTTGATACAGGAACTAATGTTACCATCATTTGTAAGGTTTTAGTTAAACTAACCAAGTTTTATTTTAATTAAATTTTTCTATCTCTCTGTTTCAACTTCCCGTCAGAAGAAGCGCGCGTTTTCAGCTTATGCTAATTTGAAGTACAGCGAAGTAGTATTTAAACCAGAGGTAGAAACCTCTCAATGTGAGAGAGCTTCAGTCTCAGATCACGGACACTCTGCTCGACGTTCGTCTGACCAGCTAGCAGTTTAAATTTATAAGCCATAGTGCTTACTACGTGATTGCATTGTAAAACAAATTGAAGTGCGCTAGTATTAGTATATCTTGCTACGCACCATTTAGTGAGAGGCCAACTTCCGCGAATTGCTCTGCGAAGCAAAGTTGAATTACATTTCCATTTTAGGTTTAGTATTTAAATTTTGTTAAGTTCGACCCAAGTGCGGTCTTTTACTTTCTGTATCTCTCCCGAGTTGGAAAGTGTGTAAATAATAGTGATTTAATAAAAGAGGATTTTAAATCCCTTTCACGTGCAGTCATTTTCCAGCCAGTACCAACATCAGAACAAAGCTAACATTTCATCAGCTCACTGTTCCAGTTCAGGACTTGAGAAGAAACACCCTGGTAAATATTTCACAATGTCTGCAAAGAGCATGTACAGAGCACTCAGTCCTGACACATTCGGAAGGATTTAGCTCAAAAATTCAAGGATAAACTGATTTTGAAGCCATCCTGTGTTAGCCTCGAGACTGCATCTGGAGAGAAAGTCGACGTAGAAGGAAAGTTAAACGTGAACATCACCTTTGGAAGTGCCGCCTACCATCACACAGCATATGTGGCGGATATTACAGATCCTTGTATACTCGGATTGGACTTTTTAAGGAAATAAAATTTTTCCTTAGACTTCAAAAACAACAAACTGCTTTCAGCATCTGAGGACATGACTATCGATCAACAGAAGGGATCCTCAGCTGGAAACGCCAAAGTCTCGTCTGAAAGACCCTGCTCAGAAAGCTACCGAAATCATACTAGGGTCGAAGAGAAACGCAAGACTACCAGCAATTCTCCATCCCAGATGCTCATCTGCCTTCTTATTCTTTCTGCCTTCTTATATTCTTCGTCTGCCTTCTTATTTCTTATCTGACCGCCTTGCAGATGAGCCTTCATCGCCTGAGGAATACATCCAAGATGTCCAGGCCCGGTTTGAAGTGAAGCACCGTTCTGCACGAAAGCGAGTCAACTTAGCGACGAAAAAGATGAAGACCCGCTACGACACGAGAGCTACTGGCCATCGTTTCAACGAAGGAGACAATGTGTGGTTATGGAGTCCGACTCGACGGAATAGACTTCATCCAAAACTACAGTCCCGTTGGGATAGTCCTCACACAGTCCTAAACAGGCTGAACGACGTCGTGGTTCGGATCCATAAGTCATTGAACTCTAAACCTCTAAAGTCATTCATTATGACAGGTTAGTTCATTACTATGGCCATTACGTAGTGTATATAGTTGTAAATAATAATGTAAATAGTATAAGACCATGGTCCTATTTGTATTTATTATTTGATTTGTATTTGTTAAGTATTAGTATTTGATAAGTATTTGTATTTAATAGCATTTGTATTTGATAGTATTTGTACTTAGTATTTGATAGTATTTGAATTGTATTTAGCGTTGGATAGAATTTAATTTGCTAAAAGTAACTTATTGGAATTATTGTTTATTTTGTTATTATAAAGTAATGTTTATTAGAACACTGAGGCCTTAGTTGTAAGTTTGGCTTCCTGTCCAAGGATTGTACTGCCCGGGACGTGCAGTCCTTGGGAAGGGGGCAATGTTACGAATTTTACATTTATTTGGCTATTTATTTAGAATTGTAATTAAAATTCCTTTTTATTTCCCCGTGCAACGCAGACGATTTTTGAAGAGAAAGCTACGTCGAAAAAAAATAGCAATACAAATAAAAGAGCACGTGCATTTAATGCTTAATAAATAAATATCTCGTAATTACTGGTGCCATCCAGAAAAATCTAGAAAAATCGTGATTGTTCTACTGATAATTAAAAAGCTTATAAAAGCCGAGGTGAAACACCTCATCTCAGTTTAAGCATTCGACCGCGTCTGGCATGAGGGTCTGGCATGAAGGGCTTATTTATAAACTAATAAATTTCAACTTCAGTAGAGAGTTGGTGCATCTCATCTACTCATTTATCAGAGAAAGAACCTTCTATATTTCCGTAGGCAGCGACACTTCAGGACATCAAAGGCTGGGCGCTGGGGTCCCCCAGGGTTCTATCTTAGGCCCGCTTCTCTATATCATATATGTGGCTGATTTTCCAAAAGACGGAATTACTACGAACCATTACCTCGGATGTTATGCGGATGACACCGCTATAGCAACTAGATCTATAAGCCCTGACTATGCAGTGAAAAAATTACAGCTACTCATGCCTGCAATAGAAAAATGGTGTGAAAAATGGAGAATATCCATTAACGCGGCAAAGTCCAAGCTTCTCATCGTTAGACGAACACGAACTAGGAAGCCAATCACGGAGAGATTGATTCTTTTTGGTACAGTGGTACCCGTCGTGAAGCATGCAAATGGAGAATATCTATTAACGCGGCAAAGTCCAAGCTTCTCATCGTTAGACGAACACGAACTAGGAAGCCAATCACGGAGAGATTGATTCTTTTTGGTACAGTGGTACCCGTCGTGAAGCATGCAACCTACTTAGGAGTTATCATAAATGAGAAACTCACATGGAAACAACATGTTAACAGTGTGAAAGGGAAAGCAATCGCTGCCTTAACTAGTCTGGTATTACTAATCGGCTCTAAATCAAATTTAGAACTTGCCAAGAAAAGGCACATTTATATCGCAATCATTAGACCAATCCTGACTTATGCCTCTCCAGCTTCGGCCACCTATACTAGGAAGGATATAGAAAAATTACAAATAATGCAAAACAAGGCCTTGCGACTTATTACGAACGCTCATTTCTACGTCAAGACTGAAACTCTGCATAAGGATCTCAGGATTGAATACCTGAATCAATATTTACACAGACTAAATAGAAATTTCTTTAAAAAGGCACTAAGATGTGAACACTTAAATAAATTCTCAGTTTTTGACTACGTAGCCCTTGAAGAAGACTACAACCTAAGACCTCTTGCGGCACATTTGACTAGAGACCTAAACTTCCCGACATAATAATTGAACTTTGCAGTTATTGCTGCAGTGTATATATGTAAATATTAACTTCATCTATTACTGTATGTTCTTAAATTTATTGAATTTGCTGTGTTTCATGTACTCTTATTTGTTATTCATTATTATTGTTTATGTATTCCTTATATTTTGATTTATTGTATTTTGCTATGTACTCATAGCACTTGCTCATGAATTATGACTTGTCAGGATATCCTCTCCATCGTTGGTCTTGGTTCCTTGCACTGCGGTGTCTGGCACCCCTGTTCTTTTCTCTACTCTCATCTTTCTTCTCTCTTGCTTCAGTTATCTTGCTTACTTGTCAGGAAAAATACATTAGGAGCACTTTGTTGCAAACTTCAGTGAGCCGGATACACCGCATCTTATGTGGTATCCCGGCGATAGATTTCCAGACTAGACTAGACTCATCTCAGTTAGTTAGTTAGTTGTTGTTGTTGCTGTTATACTTGTAGCTGTAAAAAGCGAACTGCTGTTTGTTTACTTAATGCTGTATTGATTGTAGCGATTTCGCTGTGAGATAGAACTATTTTATCTGTTTTGAACTGAGTTTTTGCTAAACGTTTGAGATATTGTGTTATTGTGCGAAGATTTGTGAAGAAATATTTCAGCATTTTAATTTATTTCTTGGGAAAGAATAAAATGTTTGTTAACTTTTTAACGAATTGTGCATTCAATATATAACGAACCCGTACGCACGTAGCAGTATTTATCTTTCGTCGGCGGTGTAAGAATTATATCAGAAAAATGAGAAAGTTTTTCGAAATCCAACATCGAAACCAGTGCGGCATATTTCGTGTCATCTTGAATTATTTGACTTAAAACGAAAGCACTGTCGCACTGACGGATCCATAGAGGCACATTATTTCGCCAAAATACCGGTAGACGCAATGCAATTCTTCCAACGTTTGGAGAATCATCGCCGACAGTTCTGGATGGTGATGTCATGACTGAGAACAAAGATAGCAAGCGCGAAACGCGGGGAGAAATAACGAAAGAAAAATATATTTACAAATAATATATTGAGGAAATTTGCACAAAATAACAACAAGCGATGAACGAAAAGGCACTTACTTGCGACTGCGTCATCTTATGTAGAAAAATAAAAAGCACAGAAGGTTTTCACGTCCTCGTTAGTCACCAATGTAGTTCTTAACTTAAAGGGTTTATATTTTTACTGGTGCATTTTGATGTTAGAAGTTAGAACTAATCAATGTAACGTATATACAACATTTTATTTTAATCTTTAGAATAAAATGGCTTCATTACAACTACATAGTCACGAGCTCACAGCTCGGATAAATAATAACTGGTGTTGCCAGATTCGATAGTAAATGATATATAATAACGTGAAATATAATAGAATAAATATTAAAAATACACAAATAAACAATAATGAAGTTTTACATAGTTTAAAATATATGTAACCGTCACATTTGCGATGTTGAAAGTGCTCGCCAATCTTTCACCAAAGACTGTAAGGTTATCGAAGAACGTCAGAGTCGCCACACGTCTTTAGCTTTCAAGAGGACTAAAACCTTTTGCCTTAAAGGCGGACAGTAACTGATGGCAAGCTTGCGTGAAGACTCTTGGCAAGATGGCTCACTCTCTCTCCTTGTACTACGCTCTTGGCAAAAAGCCACAACTTAAATACTTAAGCGTTAGCAAGTACAATTTGTATAAACATATTCATGCGTTAATTCTGGCCCGAAGTGGAAAATAAGAGGTGATAGTAAAGTTTTAAAATAAAATAAATGTTAGTCAAACTTCTTTACAGTTAGATCCTTACAGCTTGTCTAAATATAAACCTTGTTTTTTTACTTTAAATATGTTATTTGAAGTTTGAAGATTTGGAATCAAACATTCATTATTGTAGCAAACTGGTTAAAAATGTTATTTTGTGTGTGTTTCCAGCAAAAGCAGCTGAAAGCTTTATGATTTTAGACACTGATTCAAGACATACACATTTAAATTATAATGCTTTTAGAATGAATGCAGAATGTTATAAAAATTACTTCAATGCTCTGATGGGAAAAAATCTATTTTTATATAGACTTAGTAGAGCAAAAATTCCCCATCAAAAACATGTTTCCGCTTTATTTAGCTAAAAACAAAATTAAAAAATGCATACATAAGTAAATAAAAATAAAAATAATACCTTCACATAGAGAATTTACAGATATTATTTACTAATACAATTATTTGTTATTGATAGCTACTTTTTATAATACATAGAAAAGTGCTCATGAATTTGTAGGAATTTACATGCATTAAATGAGGACAAAAACATACATAATGCTGTTAATATTATACATATCTGAATATTCAATGACAATTTCATAGCCTATATAAGATTCAATCTATGCCACTGCAAGGACAATGCTTAAATCACAGTTCTTCTTGTAAATTAATATGCATATGTAGAAACATAAAAATATCATTTAGTTTAAAATGTATAGACTAGTCCTCTAGTAACAAACATATGCAAAACACATATAGTGACAATAAGACAAAAATAGAAATTTTTTCGCTCTTTTTGCTAAGGTGATGCAATTCATTCCATTACATTAAAATTTTATTAAAACATTCAGTAGTAATTAGATTTTTTTTTCTATTATAAGTCAAGAGCTTTATATAAAATGATCCTACTTTACTGAATTCTTATTTAAATGAATTTATGTGGAAATGTTAAAGTAAATGAAAAAAAATCTGTCTGAATAAATTTTACCCAACACTGCTAAGATAATATTCTTATTTTCAATAAAATGTTTTCAAGGTATATCCTTTTAGTTTTGTTCTTTTTCTATTAAAGGAGCTAACCTAAAACATATATCTCATTAATTTGTTAAATGCTTATTTGTTATAGCTTAAGTAAGTTTTATGTGCATACTGAAAGGCAGAAAAAAATTGCCTTGATTTAAAACCTATTTTAAAAGAATAATCAAGTAAACAAAATACACTGGTTCTATTAGCATCTCAAAAAATACTGTTATGTACTCTAAAAACAAATCCGAAATATCACATCATGATACATAACACTCTTGCAAAAGAGGAAATATCAAATTAGGAATATACTCCTTTTATGTATTTGATAAAAAAGAAGAGTAAAACATATGTAACATCACATTATGAAAAATCCTGCAAGTCATTACAATATTATAAGACATTGATTAGTAAGGTAAACATCAGTTGATCATTCTTTAACAGTAGCTATAAGTTTTTCATTCAAAATTCTTAATATGGTCAAAACAGATTTACTACTGGTGCCTCAGATTGAAGGTCACACAAAGGTAAATTTGATTTAGCTGACCATGAGATCTTCCATAACAAATTTATGAGCAAATTGATTTTCTTCAAAATGTACCTGTAAATTTAATAAAAGCATGCATGAACTTTAACATGAAAATCTAAATCACTAGTATTTAATAATAGTTTCATGTAGCAGATGAATTTAATTACGAATGAAAAATTTCTGATAAATTTTAACTTTTATACGAAATAAAACAAAATTAAAAAAAGTAATTAAGTTTATAAAGCTACTTAAATCATATTTCCTATTCACATATTTAACTAAATTTAAAGTAACTATAGTTAAAAATACAACATGAAGATTTACTACTATATAAAGCATGATATTGGGATCAAAATGATTCGTTCAATATTTATACTAATGCTTCTTCCAAATTTCTAAAAAGTACAGAATATATTTATCTTACTATAAAGAAAAACCAAAATCCTTTTTAATTTAGATCATACTATCCAACTTTTAACATTGGCACCCACTAATAGATTTGGCGACAATACATCAGAATCAAAGCATAGAATGCTACTTTAAATCACCAATCATACAGTAAAATCAAATAAAAAAAGGCAAATCCCATTTCTAACCTAACACAAAGTTCACATGAAATGTAGGATTCAATTTTACAAACAGTATAAACTATTTGTAATAATAAAAGAAACAACATCACAAACAGTACTGGCGATATTTTACTGCACAAACACATACACATTTCGCAATTGATTTTGTGTTTATAAATTGAGTTGATCGTCAATAAGTGACAGTTAAATGAAAATACATATTTTGAAGAATTACGATGAGCAGTTTTTCTAACATTCTATGGAAAAGTACGAAGATATGCTTACTCATAAAGACACACTCCTGGGCCCGGGATCCATCGATTTTGTTCGAGCTTTTCTTTCGGGCAAATCGAACGCATTTCTTCGATCACGAAAAATTAGCTGCCGACGCAAAGAAATTCGACTGATTTCATCCAAATATGCTTCAGCTAAAACTGACGCAAACCCTTCTGCCATTTTCATTGCCGGAACATAACGATATGCTTATTTAACGCGAAGGGTCAGGCCCGTCCTTATCCTTCAAAATAGCCTGTCATTAACTTAAAATCTGAAATCACTTCTTAATATACATATACATATAAATGAATTATATAACTAGTCCACCGTGGTATTGAGATAGACAGAGAAAAGAGACAAGAAAATTTTTTAAATTTCACTCACAGGTGGGAGACAACTTTTTCGAATTGAAAGATCTTTAGTGTCCAATCCATTGTTCTTGAAAAAGAGCGAAGACCATTTTTTTCGCAAAAACACTTTCGAGAGCGTCCAATTATCATCAGGAACCTCAGGTGCACGAACGCAATGCAAAATACATGCATCTGGAACTTCATTAAATCAGGAACCGCCGGAGCCGGATACCAAGAACCAATCCTTCTATCAGGAACTCTTCTATAAACCAGAAACCCAAGGAAAAAATACTTGCATCTGGAAGTTCTTTAAATCAGGAACCACCGGAGCGGGATACCAAGATCCAATCCTTCTATCAGGAACGTTTCTATAAATCAGGACCCAAGGAAACCTTCTTGTATCTGGATGAATCCGAGAATGTCTATTTATAGTTTTCGGGAAAAGATAATGAAGAAGAGATGATGCTATATTTTTGTGTAGAGCTCTTATCATTACGTTGGCGAAAATTCTCATCAGCCAAAGGCCGAGAGAAGCAGTGCTCCAAACCGCAGATGTAGGCCGCCAGCAGCAGGGCAGGCTCGCCGCGGAGCAAACGCCCCATGATCTCTTTAAACTAACTTCACAACGGTGAGACTCAAATCACTCTGACTTAAATACCCTTACAAGTTCCAAAGAAAACTCGGTTTCCCCACACGCTAAAAACTATAGGTCCAAAAATTCCGCATGAAATTAAACTAAACCAAACCGAGATTTTTTTTTATTTAGCTGACTAGGGGCACTATTCACGACAAGGAGCGTAAGTAACAGTCTTTTCTTAACGGACGACAGAGTACCACGTGATTCCTAAAGTCTCACTTAACGCTGTGGTTAAAAATGTCATGAATAGGGCTGTTAAAGTAAAGTTACGAAGGCTACTTACCGTAAGGGTCCCTCCGATAGTTGTTGTGACGAATGCGAATTTAACCAACAGTCCTTACGGTTACTGGAGTCTTGAAATTCAGCAGACACTTCCTGTCTGAATAATTTGCATTTAGTCGGATTCAACTTTAAATTGGCTTCTTTCAGTTTCTGAAGCACATTTCTAAGATTATCTGGATGTTCTTCAAAACTCTTCCCGATCATGATGAGGCCATCCAGGTATATTAGACAGGCTTCGTTGGAAAGACCTTTCAAAACAGTCTCCATGAGGCGTTTGAATGTTGCCAGCGCATTACATAATCCAAACGGCATCACCTTGAACTGCCAAAGTCCTTGTCCCGTAGTAAATGCCGTATTTTCTCGATCATCAAAATGTATCTCTACTTCAAATATCCACTCTTTAGATCTAGCGTCGAGAACCACTTGCTTCCAGAAAGAGCGTCCAGAATAAGAAAGCGTGTCCAGAATGTCGTCAATTCTAGGAAGAAGGTAGCTGTCTTTCTTCGTAACCTCTTTCAACCGGCGATAGTAAACACAAAATCTAGTTGAACTGTCTTTCTTCTTCACCAGGACGATGGGAGATGTCCAGAGACTTGCTGAAGGCTCGATGACATTGCTTTCTTGCATGACCTTTAGAAGTTTTCCTACCTCTTCGTGTTTAGCAATCGGCAGGCGTCTTGGATGCTGCATAATTGGTGGGTGATCCTCGGTATCAATTCTATGATGTACCAAACAGGTTCGACCCATGTCAGAAGACAAGCGGGAGAAAACATCTTCAAGATCTTGAATGACCCGTTCAGCAGCATTCCTCTCTTCGTCGTTTAATTGCAAATTCTGCAATAACTCCGGTGTTTCTCTGAAGACACGGATTCTGGAGTGTTAATGTTTCTTTCAACACTGGTTACTGGAGTACATTCTGCAACCACTTCACCTTTCTTAATAAATCTCGCCTATTCAGTCACATTGGCAACTCTCAGCGGGATAACGGTCCTCTACAGGTCGAAGAGTGTTGAGGCTGTTAGTACTCCTTCAGGGCTAATGCAATTCTTTGGATATTCCATGACACCGTAGCGGAAATTTCTATTTTCGGCTATGGATCCAGAGTGTCAAATATCTGTTCTTGCCGGTATTGTAATGTCGTCTTGAGCTATGATTTTGTGGATAGATTTCACTCCTTCATCATTAATCCCAAATAAGGCTATGTCGTCAAAGGCGGAATGCATTTCGTTGTTTTTGAAGTCCAAGGAAAAATTATATTTCCTTAGAAAGTCCAATCCGAGTATGCAAGGATCTGTGATATCGGCCATATATACCGTGTGATGGTAAGCGGCACAAACGTGATGTTAACGTTTAGTTTTCCGTCGATGTCGATCTTCTCGCGTGACACATTCTGGAGGGTAAGGCACGGCGGCGTCCAGATAAGTTTGCTTTTCAATTGTTGATCCACATTTTTTCGAATGATAGTAACATTGGCTCCTGTATCGATGGTTATATTAGAAGGAAGTCCATTGATGTGCCGCGTGATGCAAAGTCCATTACTGCCCCCACTCACTTCAGAAATCTGAAACGCTTTAAACTGGCGCTTTTCGTTATCTGGCCAACTCCACCCCGCGAGATGGCCACTAATTAGTTTCTGTACTTCTTGATAGGCACGCTCTTAACATCCGTGCCCTGGGGTGTTCTGCAGTTTCTTCGAATGCGCCCTTCAGCGCCGCAGTTCCAGCACTTTACGGTCGGTTTCTTGTCACCAATATTCCGTCTCAAGGCATTCAGTTGTCTGGCTTAATCATCTAGACGAGCAGCCATTTGATCCTCTGGCTTTTGGTCTGGAGCAGCTCTGATTGGGTGGCGGTCTGTACGAGTAGCTTGCTGAGCTGCCTCAAATTTCATGGCGTACACTAGAGCGCTTTTTAAGTCTTTGACATCCGCCATTCGCAGAGCTTTCTGTATTTTAGGATCCCGGATGCCGTAGAGGAAGTATTGCAGGGACAAAATTTCCCTTGTTACTGTCGGGCACTCCGAAAAGGCAGGATGAGATAGCCTTTCTACATCCGTGGCGAGCTCCTGGAGTGTTTGCGTGGTTTTCTGTTGACGAGATTTTAATTGAAGCCTACTTTAATATTTTAAATATTTCTCTCCGAAACGCAGCTCCAATTTAAAATATAATTACATGCTTTATTCTGATCATTAATGGTGCAGTCAAATCTTCAGTAATTTCTCTTAATTTCTTTGGTGTGGGGCAAATTTTATTTACTTTATTTTTTGTATTTGTGAAACACTGGGCAATTCTGACCAATCATGTACACTTGAAGCTGAAACAACTCTATGAAATCAAATGGAAGGGGAGAACTGAAAGTATAAAAAATACTACGTCTGCACTTATAAAAGACAACTTACGCCTTAGAAGAGCTGAGAGAAAATTTTAAAAGGGATCCGATCTTGTTTAATGAAGAAACTAGCCTGTTGAAAGAGACTACGACATTTAAATTTCCTTTAACCCTCGTGATCTGGTACAATATTCTTATTTATGTCAAAAAAGTGAATAAGGCAATTCAACAGAAGGCATGTAATTAAATACAGTAATGTATAAATACATTTATGCTGTTGAGCAGTTCCGGAAAAGTGAATGTAAAAAGGCTAAAAATGCATTTCATAAGAAAACTGCCTTTTTATGAGTAGGGAAACATGAATTTATTTCACGAGTAAGTGAAGAAAATCATTTACGTGTAACTTTTATCAATGTTGTAACAGACAATGTTAATATGTTCTTGAGAGAAAGATCTGAGCAGTTAGAGCACTACTCTGATGTATTCAGTGTTATATGCGAACCGAGGAATTTGACAAAAATAAGGAAGATCTCTATAGATGTTGCAAGAAGCTTGTAAATGCTTTAAATGTTCTGAAACAGAACTAAAGAGACATAAGCACGACATACTTTGCTGTTGAATTAATAAGTTACAACCTCCACATTACCACAAATTATCAACAACTGTCTTAGATTACTTCAGTACATCTAGTAGAAATTTGAAAACATTTTCGCAAATGTGTCAGCTGAACTGAGAATTATTTCAGTATGCTAATATCTGTACCCTCAGTGGAGCGCAGATCTTCCAAACTAAAGCTAAAAAAATTATTTGCGAGTTTCAGTGAGAGAAAAGCGATTAAATGATTTTTCTGTAATAATAGTCGAAAGATAGACTGCCCATCCATTGGACACTCGCAAGTCACTTATAATGGCAAGTGAGATGTAGCTCTGCTTTGAAAGCAAGAAATGGGGAAATTTATATGAGCTATGTATAGAAAAATATCTAAAAGCGAAAGAAAAAAGGTTGCTTTATGTAGCAAAATTATAAAATTTATGAAAACAAATAAGAGGTATAACAAGTGCAGTTGAATAAATCCAGTCTTTTAGATGCTTTTACAACCTGCCAGAAGAAATATTTCTTTCCATTATTACATCATCAGCAGACAAACTAGTCTTAAATCCAAAAAGTTTCTGAGAATTAGATTCCTCCTGATTCAATACAAATTTGCCTAAAGTACACTTTAACAATCCTTTTACAATGCGAATCAGCCTTTCCCACTGGCTTCCCAACCAGGCTGCGGTAAGTGGTATAAATTTCCAAATTATTCTTTGCGTGAAGGTGTCTCTAGAAATTTTTCCACAATGTAATTTAGAAAGATTATTAGAATGCGCCTCTGAAATTGGTTCCATTATCACAATAAATTGTGCTTGGCCTTTCTCGTCTACGATAAACCGCCTAAGCGCCAACAAAGTGCCATCCGAAGATAATGAATTTATCAGTTCTAGATAAATGGCTCGAAATACTGCGAAAGTGAACAATGCTAACCCCTCTCACCACCTGGAAACAATTATGCTCAAAACAGAACAGCCGTGCGACAGTAAATCAGCAACATTCACAGTTCTGGAATATGTTTATATACCTGAGGGTTTACCAACTGACGAATTTTAAGTCGGTTGTTCACAAAAACTAGCCAGTTTCCCAGCTCGTTTATCTACCAAATGGCTGTAGTAGTGTCAGACCAAAGTGTTATTTTAAGATCTGGTAGACCAAGAGCTTTGGTACTAAAATTCACAAGCCCAGCACCTACATTACAAGCCATCAACTCCAACAGTAGCATGTTCAGGAGTTTCAGAAAAGCTACTCTAGACTTCGCTCAAACAAAAACTACTTCACGTCAGAGTTAACTACTGATCGAACAAAGACACAGGCAGCATACGTCACTTTGCTACCCTTACCAAATACACGTAGTTCAGAAAATGAAAATTAATTGCCATTTAACGAAGCAATGTTATATATTTTAGTTCTTGTGCATCTTTATACCATTTTTAAATTTTTTTCACAATATCTGGTGATAATTCACAATCCCAAGTTATTTTTGACTTCCACAAATCTTGAAACAGTAGCTTCAAAAGCAATACGATTAGAGTCAACAAGCTAAGAGGATCGAAAATCTTTTGTACTACTGACAAAATTAATTTTTTGATTATTTTCATTTTACATACCAATGGCTCTAAATTGGTATAACATCTTAAAGTGTCATCATCTATAAGTCCCACATTATTCCTAAACCAGAAGTCCGTACCTGCAGAGATTACGTACGGAGTACTTGCAGAGAGCACTTGTTTGCGAATTATTATTGAAAAAATTTAATTTCTTTTTCTTTTGTTTATTTGGATACAACTAGGTGTCGTACGGTCCTCTTGTCTTTCTGTCAAATCTAATCTGTTCTTTCGTCTATTTCATCCTTCAATCTTTTTGTCAGGTTGGTCGTTTTATGAATATGAAATTTTACAAGCAACACTGCTTTCAAAAGCCACCCTAAATAAAATAAGCTTCTAAACATGATTGACTTATTGACTTTCCTTGTTCTATAAAGTAAACTCCAGGTACACAGTTGGCAAGTTCAATGAAAATAATATCAGAAGTTTTTAGTCAAAAATACTCGATAAACACTTGAATTACGTTGTTTTCGCTTTCACTGCCGCTGTTGCAATTAGGTGAATTGCATGTATTTTACGCTGGATAGAAACACTACCTAGTTAGACTTAAATTAATTCACTGCGTCACAATTAAACTGAACTCATTTACCGCTTGAGCACTCTTAACCATTTTTTCCTAGAGAGAATGGAACTGAGAAATAAAAGAAGTTTTAAAGATTTTCCCTTTATAATTTTATTACTTAAGAATGATATTTATTTTAAATTAATTAAGGAAAACGACTGGCAAGTGTTATTATTCAAAAATAGAATTGAGAGTACGCATTTCCTACATTTTGAAATCGACAAGAGTTCTTATTAGATTATATAACTGAACGATTGCAGTCATAGCTTTTTAAATAGTGCTCGAGTTAAAAGGTTGAATTTCCTTCCCCCTTAAATGTAAACAAAAAAGATTTTTTTCCTTCTATTGAAATTCCGATTAAAAGAAACTAGTATTATTATTTTTTAAAAAAATCTAATGATTTTGCAGTTTGAATAGCAATAAATAGACTATTCATATACATTAATAAAAGTAGGACATTCGCTTGAAAAATATTTGTCTCTTGAATGAACAGTGAGTGATGTTTAATTTCCATTTTACTCCCATTAAACGAAAACGAAACATAAAAGCTTCTGTGGCAACATCATTTGCGATACTGAAGCGCCATCTGTCAAACTCTTCGCGTGTGATTTTTCTTTCGCTAGAGTGGCAACACTAAGCCACCGTGAAATCAAAAGAACGATAATTGATTTTCTGTTTTGTGAAATTCGATATGAATAAATGTAAATAAATGCTACTCTTGTGGGAATCAGAGAAGTGTTACATCTACCTATATTCCAGACACTTCACGTGAATGTTTTTAATTGATTTCTTCTTGCATTTACACTACAATAAAATATAAACGTCCTTTTAATCTTTATCATTATAGCGTGTTCAGTCATAACACTTCAAATATTACTCGAGTTAAAAGGTTGAATCTCCTTTTTCACTTCCTTGTATTGTAATTACGAAAAATTCCGGGTACCATATTTCAACGAAAATATCCATTTTGACCACTATCGAATGCAATTTAACGATACATTTGCGTGACATATGTACGTAATGACAGAATAAAGGACTCTATTACCCCTAGCGAATTATAAAACTGATTTAAAATGGATTCAGCAGAGATTTTTTATATGGTGTCTGTACGTACGTACGTACGTATGCATGTATGTATCTCGCATAACTCAAAAACGCGTAGCCTCAAAACGTTGAAATTTTGTATATAGAACTGCTATAACATGTAGATGTGTACCTCCCTTTTTAGTTGCAATCGGCCGCACCAAAAGTATATATATGTAAAATATAAAAAAAATACGATGCTTTGCTCTACTCGAACTAGAAACCTATAATTAAATTTCCGCAATTTCAGGATGTTCCCCCTAGACCAGTACTTTTCGAGAACATTCTGGCATGTTATATAACCAATGGTATAAATACCGAGTACGCACCATTTTTTCGTCAGATTACTTTCTTATGTCGCTGCTATATATAATCTGCTGCTGCCATTCCCATTCTTTTTTCCTTTGTTAGAACAAGTTATGACGAAGAGACTCTTAATTTAATTTTACTTAGCTCAAATCACTATTGAATATATAATTTGGAGAATTTCATTTAAAAGAAAAATAATCTGCGATGAGAATTAAATAAAGATGTGAAACGAAGAAGCTAAATCCTTCTGTGTCGTCATTTTGCAGTCTGCTACTCAGCCACAACAACGCCCGGATTCTGATGTAACCTGATAGCCAAGTTTTGCCATTCCTGTGCCTACCCGCAAAAATATCAATATATATATACCCACTCTGTTACTCGGCTTAGTGAGCTAAGTTTTTTTTATTCTTATATGTTGGTAAATTGCGCATTTTTTGCTTTAAAAATGATTGAATTATGTTGTTCTTATCTTCCGCTTAAGGTTTTTATGCCTTTAGTAAATCTGTACGCAATATTTGCAGAATTATCAACAATTTAAAAGCTGTTTGTGCAAAAAAGCCTAGTTATTTTTACCCCAGCAGCCATATTTGTTTACATTTGAAACTTAGCAGAATAGTGGATTTGTTGCCGATCTAGAGAAGCTAAGCTTCGCAAAAACAAAGACAACGTCTTCTTTTGTTATTGCGAATTAAACCATTTTTAACCCGTTCTGGAATTTATTCGAAGAAATTAGTGCTTTTAAGATTTACTTCATAATTTTTAATATAGATATTTTGAGTTTTTATGTATTTTTGCCTTGTTCCGAAGTGAGAACTGAATTAATTCAATGGAGAAGTACTGAATCGTCAGCGAAAAACTATTTTTTTTTTTCTGTTTAATTTCTTTTATACGTACATCGTTTTAGGTTTATTATAGTATTTGAATAGAACATATGGCAACGATTAGATAATTCTTCAGATGATATAATTTTTGTGCATCCTGAGTAATAAAATGAATGAGATGTAACCCTATTAAGTGAACCTAGCGGCAGAGTGTCACTATGGTAAACAAATATAGTGAATTTTAAAGAGTGCATTTATTCTATTGTGGTTTATGCGCTATCGACGAAGTAGATTTAATTCAATTCAATAAATTTAAATGAAATGCAGGAAAAAATGTGTATAATTTAATATTCCGTACAAGAAAGTCATGTGGTGTACATATCAAATTTTTTAAAAATAAGCTAAATTAAGTTTTTTTTTTTCAATATATATTTAACAAAGATTTTTATAATTTCATTAAAATTGCAATAAAAAGCCAGCTATTATTTAAAAAGATTTTTAATGATTTTTCAGTTCGAATAACACATAAACTAATAATATAAATCAATAAAAATAGAGCAAGTTTATGCGCATCGACGAAGTAGATTTAATTCAATTCAATAAATTTAAATGAAATGCAGGAAAAAATGTGTATAATTTAATATTCCGTACAAGAAAGTCATGTGGTGTACATATCAAATTTTTTAAAAATAAGCTAAATTAAGTTTTTTTTTTTCAATATATATTTAACAAAGATTTTTATAATTTCATTAAAATTGCAATAAAAAGCCAGCTATTATTTAAAAAGATTTTTAATGATTTTTCAGTTCGAATAACACATAAACTAATAATATAAATCAATAAAAATAGAGCATTCATTTTACGAAAGACGCAATACAATTTGAAAAAACAAATGAAATCTCTTGAATGAATAGTGGTAGTTTGTTTCCACTTCACTTCCAATAAACTAAAAAGAAACATAAAAATCTCAATATTTTTAATTGCTTTCGTCTTAGAAATACATTACAGCTTAATACAGTAAACACTATTTTAATCTTTATTTACGTACTTATTCCAACAGTTTCCCAAAATAGAATAATCCTCGCATATTTACTTATCTTTTTTTAACGTGTCTGTCATGTTACTTCTTTTTATATAACCTTTATCAACTGAACTAATCTTCAAGAAGATACATCTATCTGCTTTCACTTCATGGCAGCTGGGTAGAGAAAATTTTTTTTTTATTTATCTCTTTTATTTGACTTTTGCCTGATTCAACTGTTATAGCTTCGGCCAGCTCCAAAATTTCAATAATACTGTTGATTGATTAAAACAAAGCATACAATGATTCTTTACATTAGGGAAGGATACTTTCAATCGGTCTTTTTTACAGGAAACTGCCTAGTACTTAAGTTACATATGGAGGAAATTCAAGAAAGTCCCATGAATCCAAGTTCCAAGTTCATTCTGTTATGCTGGAATATCGCACAGTAGGTACGACGTTGTCCAACTCATTTGAAGTGGTGCCCTGGGGCGCATGACTATGTTCTTTCCTTAGGTTTGGTTCTCCAAGGAGATAAGCACTAAGGGGTGACAAGGGAGGACCGCTAGACATCACAGGCCTGGGATACACAAAATAAACAAACTCAGGGATGTAAAAAGGAACAGTTACAAATAAATTAAGCGCAAGCTATCACAATTAAAGCTACATTCATAATTACAAGTGACGTCATAATCTGGATAAAATCCCCAAACTGAAAAAAGTAATTTAAGTCAGTGAGATATGCGTAAATGTGGGCTTGAGACCCCTCAAAATACGCAGAAAATTACGACCAAGGCCATAGTTGACTATAAAAGATTCCACTATTTATAAATTAATGTCGTAGGCGCAAACGAAACGAAGTCGCGCTCTGATTGGGATAGCCAGTAGCGAGCGGTTTTAGAGTTCAGTCGTGTCGACATACTAGCTACGAAGTTCCGTAATTCGTAAAATCCAACTAAAATCTTCGGTTGTGTATGAAATAAATCAAATGAAATATCAAAATTCACGCAGTATAATGATGCACACATAAAATACGTACATTGAGTACAATAAAGGATGTAAGAGAGTTCTGTATGCGTAGTGTCCAAAACATATGGAGGCATCTGACTGGTGCAAAAGATTCCATCGCAAGTCGTAGATTTTACATAACAAAGTCCTAGAGTGTAATGCAGAAAAAAGTTCAGCATAAAGATACTATGTAAAACCAGAGATGTCATGTTGGAACGTTCTGGTTACTTGCGAACATATGGGCTGCTAAGGGTGTGAGGTATCTTTCCTCGTTCAGAAGTTCATAGTGAGAAGTTCCAAAATATGAAAAATATTCACATTGTTTAGCGCCATGAATCCAGTTGTATTCATCGGTATCTGAATTCGGATCGACGTACCAGTGTTTAGCACTTTCTCTTGGCAACTGATGTCTTTCACTGATAATGAATTGTTGGCATTCCAACAATACTGGCTTAATATGATTGGATGCGGGGTCGGAATGGGTTTGGTTTGGTTTATTGAATTATGGCAAAGTACACGAGGGCTATCTGCCTAAGGGGAGGGATGCTTCATGGAGGATTTTCTAGGGAAAACTGGTTCGTATACACGTTACACATAGGGAAAACCATAAAAACGCCCATGCAGATAACCCGTTCCCCAGGATTCGAACCTCGCACCGAACTACCAGTGTTCAGCGACTTTACCGCTCGAGTGCTGGCCTCAGGTCAGGTCTTAGCGGAGGCAAGATGTACAGCACGTGGATGGCCAAATTTAAAGGCGGCAAAATGATTATCAAATATATTACATTTCTGTAGAAAAGGTCGGCCAATTTTAATTTGCATGTAGGTTGCCGACAGTCTAGGATCGGTACTGGCTTGTCTGCCTGGTCGGAATGGGATACTGAATGAAGGTGAATATAAGTGTGTTTAAGAATAAAAAATAAAATGTCGCAAAAAGAAAACCTCGAAGGCAAAACTTGAATATCTATAAGTATTTTAATTTTACAATTCAGTGCTAATTGTTGAAAGAGTTTGATAGCATGAAACACAACTAAGTAGAGAATTCCTTAACTGCAATTATTACATTTAAAAGCATCCAGAAATATAAATCGCTGAAGAATTAACTGGATTCTTATGCCTATAAATAAATGTTCGGTGCTTTGAATTTTTGAACTAAAAAAGTGATTTTTTAATTTTTACAAAATTAGGTCATTCGAATCTAGTTACAAAACGTTGCAAATGTTTATGTTCAGATTTGAGTCTATTTTAATTTTGTTACGTTATATTCTCTACTTATTTTACATTACTATGTTTTTATTTATTTATTTAATACGAATACTTTATAGTAATTTTCTATTAACACACAGACCCCTAATCTCTTCTGATCAAATGAAAAATACTTTTGGAAAACCAAGCAAAATGTGTCAATTTTTGCTTCTTTAACCACGAACAGTTCATAATAAAAGAAATATACATATTATTTGGTCGATCTTATAATGTATCCGCTGATTTGCATGAAATCTGCGATAAAATTATTGAGAAAACATTTTCTTCCTCCTCACCGCGTGACTTCGCGGTGTAACTAGATAGCACATCCGCCTAGCAATGAGAAGGTCCGGTGTTCGAATCCCGGAGAAAACACTGCGGATTTCTTGTTTCATGACATCGAAAAATTCTAAATGACTCTAGGCATTTTAAGAGGCTCCTTCCACTTTGCTCTAACTATATGCATTCGTAGCGTTGGAAGGAGTCTAAAAAAATTTTGGTTTACGTTCTAATCAATTTTAAACTTTGTTCTTTAAACAACGGATACTAGATGGAACTAGAAACGAAATTCTGCATAATAATCCGTATATTTTTACATAACAAGCACGAGTTCAAACTGGTTTGTTAGCATATTCCGGTTAAAAGATAAAAACATTCGAATATTTGATAAAAGTGGCTTGACCTCTGTCTGTCCTTAAAGAACCACATGCACTTCATAATCCTTCTTATAACAACAGCTCTTGCAATCAAAAGACCCCTTGAAAATCGTTTTTCAGTTTTCCTTTTTGCTTCCTTTGCTACTTATCAACATACGCGCGGGTACTAAATATTTTGTTCCTTTTGTTTGTATTTTCTTTGCTTATCAACTTACTACGCAGTCTGCACATCTTTTTTTTTCAGACGCTAGATGATGTCATCAAAAGGCGATATTATTTACAACCTTGACCAACACTCTGAAGGACACTTTTTTTACCAACTGGATATTTATGACATTTCATATTGAAATCTGATTTTATAGTTCATAATGGACATTAAATTTCGGAAAGTGAAAACCAACGAGACGGGATGGGGAAAGACGATACAGCAGTAGAAAGCATTCTGAATCGAGAACGTACGAAGCGTCTTGAAATTAATCTACGGAAATCAATACTCCATTGTTTCATAAAAGGCAACTGAATAGTTGAAAGTAGAACAATATTTCCGAAGGCGGAGGAAGGGCAGACAAAGGCAACTATTCTGTGACATAGTTAAAGATAAATTATTCTAACACACAATTTAAATTTGCTCATGAAATATATACGTGGACGTTTAAAATTTGCAAACACACATCATGATATTCACTATGTGCCTCCTTTCTACCCAGAAATTTCTCTATGTTTTTGAATCGACTACCTCAGTAATAATGAAAATAAAAATATAGTTGCAGTTTATTTTCTTACACTCTGAGTAACTCTTAATAACTAATAAAGTATATACTACTTGGAAAAAGTGCTTTATTTAAGCAACAAATCCTCAGCTGCCAAATATTAGAAGAAATTTATGATTATGCATATATACGAGTATTACAGCACTGTGCTTAGTTGCAAGTTTAAAAAAATACGTTTTTAGAAGCTATTTAGATTACGAGGATAAAATTTATGAGACTTTTAGGAAAATAACTTTATTATGCAAGAGAGATGAGGAAATTCCTATTTTTAATTATTGTTGCCGCAATTTTTCCAGCAGTATTTCAGCTCCTCTTTACGTATCTCAGCAGCACTATCATATTAATGTCTTAACTATCGTTGCCACTTCCTTCAAAAAACTTATCCCGGCATATCACGTATTATTTACCATCTGGCCCTAATATATACCCAAATTTTAAATAGATTTTTTTCTAAATAAAATGATGCATCGTCTATACCAAAATAACAACAGTTAATTACTTTCCTGTTATCAAAGTATGAATTAAAGCAGATGATTGACTGACCAGTTATTATCAGTTTTTCGTAAATTTCGCGCTGTCTGCAGAAGGTTCTGTTAAAACATAGTCACTGATGCCTGAAAAGCACCTGGTTCATCTCCTATGGACAAATCACCAAATGGGGACTTTCGCTAAATCTCTGCAGCCACAAACTACATAAAATTGCCTATTCTAAAAATCAACTTGTTAACGTATATGCACTAGCGAATTATCCATTTTAATAGCTTCAAAAGAATATTTTAAAAATACAGTTTAATAGCTCCGAAAGAAAAACTTCACTGCAAATTTGATAATTACATCTTAAAACATATTTTTGAAGGCCATTTAAGTTTAAGCAACATGAGATTAAGCAAGTCTTCTAATTTTCACCATCATACATTCAATTGAATTTATTTTTTATTCAGTCCATAACTAAGGAATGCCACTGTATTTTAATTTGCACAGTTACAGGTAAAGAAAGAAAGAATGAGGTCGAAGAAGGCTATCTATCTAAATGTGATAGCAAAAGAATGTTTTAAGAAGTATTCTTTCGTTGAATCATTCTTCTTCCATTAATACAATGTCAGATTTTATGTTTCATTGCTGTCGATATTTTAATGAGTACAATAAATCCAATATTGGAAACATCTCAGCACTGTCAATCTTCATAACATACTAATGTTAAAGACTTATTCATGACAAAGTTAAAAATATTCTTTGTATTAAAAAGATCCTCACACATAGAAAACGTTTTCGATAATGATCAAACTTTCCAAGAGCAGTGTAAATACAGAAAAGTGCTTAAAACCGAATAACAATCAGTCCATGTATTGAGCGAATATAGCTTCCCCCCCCCCAGAACTATTGATGTTACAGTCGTTACTTGCCTATTGCAGCTACGCATGAAGCTATTTGCTCTGGCACAGCCCATGTAAAGATCAAAAGCGCTTCTATGAAGTTTGCTACTGGATAATGAGTAATTACTCAGCACGTTCACACATAGGTTCCAGGACAACACTAAACAGATGTGTTATATGTATCGATTGAAGAAAAGTTCAGAGATATGATAGGTCAACGGCGAATTGTGATGCTACTCAGATATTCCTTACAAAACGTTCACCACATACGAACTAACATTACCTTTCAGAAACATAACTGTCAAAAGCAAGACCGGTTTAGGATGTTTGCAACATCCACAGCTACGGAGATCTAAATTTAAGAGGGCCTCGCATAATTCCTGCATTGCATAATGTTTCTTAAGTTAACTTGCACGGTACTGATCAAAAGCTATAAATGCGATTCATGAGGAAAATAAAACATGAATGACATTCGCAGAGATTCCACTGAAACAATAAATCTCTCCTTTTTAAATAAAATTTATGTGTTATCAAAATTATCAGTCCACCACATAATTAGTGGAACTGATTAACACCTAGATATATAAATAATTACAAAAATCACAAATACTTTCGAAACAAGTAGCTATATAAATGCTAAATGTAATTACAACTGTTGCGCATTAAATTGAATATTAAGGAAATAAATTACTGAAAAGTAGAAACACACTTCATTTAAGATTCAATTACCTTCTTTTAAGATCCTGCTGTAATAATCTTCATTTCAGATTCAATCATCTTACTTCAAGATTTAACCAGTTTAAAAAGTCCAACTTCTGTGGAGCTTTCACTAGACGTGTCGCAAATGGAACAAATTCATTCAGCTTTAACACAATCTTGTGATGGGATTTTAAAGAACCTACACGTGGTAAGGGGAACAACATGTTTTATTTCATCTCTTTCATTTCTATTGACTCCACGGTACAGAGACGTTGTATCGATTTATAGAGCTCGGTACTTGATGTTTTTACGCTAACCAATCCCGTAACACAGTCTTTACTAGACAATGTCACAATATCTCTACCGAGTACCGGATTTAAATATTTTCTTTCATCACTTCTTATTAAGACAATATCGCCGACTTTTACTGGCTGGAAGCGTTTCTTAGTAAGTTGTTGTTTTAAAAGACCTAGGTATTCACTCCTAAACCTTTTCTTCTAATTTTCTCTAAGTTGCTTACGGTATTGGAAATGTTTATTTAAGTTCATTTTATCCAAGTTGTCAAGATAAGGGGCTTCACATAAGGTTATTTTTTTATCAAGAAAACAGCTGACGTTTACAAAATTAAATTAACAGGACTATCAGATAAATATTAAGCTAATCTTGAATTTACAGCTACTTTAACCTTACAAAGAATAATCGGAACTTCTTCAAAGAGTTCAAGGAGATGTTTCCTAAAAACTCCTGAATTGCAATCTTTTTGTCATATGAACGATCTTCTCCCACCGAATTGCTATAAGAGGTTAAACATCCACTGTATTCTTCAAAAGAAAGAATTTTCTATAATCTTATTTCACTCAATGCATTTCAATAATTCTTCCCATTATCATTGCACACTATCCTGGGATGATCTCTGCGGACGACGTAGCTTCGAAACCCAAACATAAATCTATTTGCACTTCTATCACATATATCGCATGTGAATAACAAGATACAAGCTTTCTTTTTATCCTTTAAAATCAGACGGCCTGCAACATCTAGGCATTTCATTCCGATTACAGCGGTGTCCTTGACTATATCTTCTGGCAAGGTTGAGGAAGGAGTATTCATATTATTGGCATTTTTTTTAACAATTAAGGGTACTTGTTGATTACATTTTTTATTGTATTTCTTCCTGGTAAAGTCCAATAATTTTCTCTAAATGACAGACAATAGGCAACACTTAAATTGCGCTGGAATCCCGCTCCGGTACTTCCGAGTTTTTCAGATAAATAGTTATTCTAGTCGAAACGCGTTGGGGACCTAAATAAAAGGGCTCTCCTATCAATTTGTGCGTAATTTCTTTTAGTAGGAGTAAGGATTCTAGATGCGAAAGCAACTGGAACTTCACGGCTGTTTAGAAGTTTTGAGACTTAGGACAAAGTGATGTTGTGTAACCAATTCTTTAATATAAACCGTTGGACTAACTGTAACAACGAGGGTGCCCTCTGATGAGTAGCCAAAGAAATACTCCAGTAAAAGCCATGTGATGAACCTGATAGGTTGTATCAGACTCTTGTTGTGTAATTTTCTGAAGTTAAATGTAATGTTCGTGTGTAGCCTAAATCTGTTAATAAAATATTGTAACACTGTAAAGGATATCTTTTATGGCCTTATCCAAAAACGCCCCCCTCCCCATAGTTGTAAATTTCTAAAAGCATTTAATTTAATTGCAATATTTTTTCTATTTAATTTAGTTCACTGTTTCTTTTTGAAATTTTGAAGCCCCCAACTTAAAAATAGGTCAATTAGATGGCGACATTTATGAAAAAAGCTCCTGTCGAAACTTCGCGTACGCATTTTCAAAGCTCCAGGACTGATTTTTCCAATGCAACATTATACAAGTACAGCTCCCAAAATCAGTGGAAACCAGTTGTTAATCAGCTCTGGGAGTTCGTAGTTCAAAGAGAATTAGTTCATTTGCGTTTTGTAGATGTGTGATTTATCCTATGTGAATGATATCGGGAATTTACAATATTTTTTCATGCCGTAATGAGGGTTGGTCTATTATTCGTGTTCTCAAGTTATTTATGGCTACATATTTTGCTGTGTGCTATTATTTTTTATAATAAATTGCCAATTACTTCCTACTTATCTGGAGTGATTATTTAAAGAGACATCCAGAAGCCCATAGTTCACAACAATAAGATGAAGCATCACGAGTGAGAATTATAGTTAATTTTCCATCACAAGCTATTAAATACGCTTTCTGAAGATAAGAGCTATTTCAGGGCTCTGTACTCTTTATTATGCTGAGCAGAAGTTCTAGGATTAGAAAAAAATCGGACCCTTTCGTTTACACTTATATGAACCAAGTAATACATTCTGATTCTATTCTGAAACCCATTTCCTTGGATCATTTTTCCTCAACAAGCTACATAAACGCTCCACAGCAGTTGCGTTATTGGCAAGAAAACTAGATTAAAATTTAAATAATGTCTAAAAAATGCTTGTAATTATTGTTTATTTATATAAACAGTAGTAGATTCTACGGCTTTAGATTCAGATGGACGACTACCACCCGCGTCAATTTGTATCCCACGAAATTATATTTCGGTTGCAATGAATTAATATATTCTTTTTACTTACATGCAAATCTGTTTCTTACGGTGCTAAGAACTGCTTGCAATCTATCAGCAAGTTTATTCAAAGACACAGCATTTATAAGAATATAATCAAATGGAATAAAGCCCTTTAATTTGCCAAGTATACAAATAATGCAATTTTTAAATTATCCAGGAAGCAACTTTAATTCCACATTCCTTGTAAGCATCCTTATGTATAATAATTATCGCTGATTCAGCAAATTTTTCACAAATGAAAAGCTGAAAACAGATATAAGCCAAATCAATTACTGCAAAATAAACTCCTCATAAATTAGATTATAAATTATTTACTCTAGGAATGGGTATGAAAGATCTTTCATTGCAGCATTTAAAGTGATTTTATAACCACCACATAAAGACCCGGCAGTTTAATTAAGAGAAAAACTGCAGTCGACCAACCAGTGTTTAAAACTCGTTCAATAACTTTAATTGCAAAAAGTTTATCTGAAGCAGGGTTAATTTTGGAAAGCACAAAAGAAAAAGTAAGTCTTCTTGGTTTACAGCAAATTGGATTCACAGCAAGATCAATCGGAAGTGATATTAAAAGTCCTATATGAGAGCCTAATGTGTAGGTGAAAACATCAGCACATTCTTAATTACATTCTCAATTGAATTAAGAGAATTTCTACCCATTAGACAAATTCCTAAGGATTGGAATGGGCTGTAGGCTTCGTATATTTGCACATGTTGTGTTTGCAACTAATAGGTGAAGTTGAGCTTTGTAGTCTTTGTAAGTTATTTTACTACACAGAAACCTTTCAATGGAATTAAATTTCTCTGGATATCAGATTATTTCATGGAACAAGTATATGAAGAATTTGTTTTTTTCTTGGGGAACAACTTATTGCAGATATATATATATACATATAAAAACTGAATAAAAAGATCCTGAATCAACTTCCATATTAACACCTTAGAACAGCCATACTCAACCTTTTTTGTCCGCAGGCCACATTCTCGGAAGCGCTATTTCAAGTGAGCCGCAACATTATCACAGGCCAAGATAACAATGCGAAATAACCACACCCATTTGTTTTATCATGAAAATGTATTTTAATACATAATTGTTAGAGAACAGTATGTTTCTAACAGCTTAGCTTTTGAAATATGGCCGAACGTATTGTTAATTAAAATTTTCTTAGCTTTGTTAAAAAAAAGTTCACTTTATTTCAGTTGCCATCTGTAACTCTGTTGTAACCTCTTGACAGTCATTTGTTATGTTTTTGTTAAATATCTTGAAAGGCAGACCAGACTAGTGGTTACTGTGAACTGCCACTATGGTTCCCGGCGACATTACAAGGGGGATGATAAATTTTAATTTCTTCCAGTGCTGATAAACGGGGGCTTAATACCGGTCAGCTGTTATTGTAATGCAATACAATTAGTATAGGAAAATTATATTTTACACATTTCACAGAGTATCATGTTTAATACTGCATTAAGTAGAAATTCTATTACTAATGAAAAAATAGAACAAAATGAATAGCAGGCATGTGCATGCCGTGTCGTCTGCTTGTGAGGCCCGCATCCACGATGACGTCACAAGCTAGCCAATGGGGAAGCAGATCGCTTCATGCCCAACCATATTATTTATTAACCTTGAGCGTAGTCCTGCGTGGAAATTCATGCGACTGGTGTAAGTAAAAAACAGGTAAACTGTATTTGCAACATAATTCTTATAAACATTTAGTAATTAGCAAAAATGCACTCTCTGTATTACGTTTCCTAAACTAATGTTTGACGAGATTATAAAGCTCGCTATATTTCTGTCGATTTAAAAAATGCGTGTTGATTAAGTGCTCCACTTGTGGCACAGCCTGTTGTGAGGTCTAGTGACATGCAACGGTACTAAGAGTGCAGTCGACCAACCAGTGTTTAAAACTCGTTCAATAACTTTAATTGCAAAAAGTTTATCTGAAGCAGGGTTAATTTTGGAAAGCACAAAAGAAAAAGTAAGTCTTCTTGGTTTACAGCAAATTGGATTCACAGCAAGATCAATCGGAAGTGATATTAAAAGTCCTATATGAGAGCCTAATGTGTAGGTGAAAACATCAGCACATTCTTAATTACATTCTCAATTGAATTAAGAGAATTTCTACCCATTAGACAAATTCCTAAGGATTGGAATGGGCTGTAGGCTTCGTATATTTGCACATGTTGTGTTTGCAACTAATAGGTGAAGTTGAGCTTTGTAGTCTTTGTAAGTTATTTTACTACACAGAAACCTTTCAATGGAATTAAATTTCTCTGGATATCAGATTATTTCATGGAACAAGTATATGAAGAATTTGTTTTTTTCTTGGGGAACAACTTATTGCAGATATATATATATACATATAAAAACTGAATAAAAAGATCCTGAATCAACTTCCATATTAACACCTTAGAACAGCCATACTCAACCTTTTTTGTCCGCAGGCCACATTCTCGGAAGCGCTATTTCAAGTGAGCCGCAACATTATCACAGGCCAAGATAACAATGCGAAATAACCACACCCATTTGTTTTATCATGAAAATGTATTTTAATACATAATTGTTAGAGAACAGTATGTTTCTAACAGCTTAGCTTTTGAAATATGGCCGAACGTATTGTTAATTAAAATTTTCTTAGCTTTGTTAAAAAAAAGTTCACTTTATTTCAGTTGCCATCTGTAACTCTGTTGTAACCTCTTGACAGTCATTTGTTATGTTTTTGTTAAATATCTTGAAAGGCAGACCAGACTAGTGGTTACTGTGAACTGCCACTATGGTTCCCGGCGACATTACAAGGGGGATGATAAATTTTAATTTCTTCCAGTGCTGATAAACGGGGGCTTAATACCGGTCAGCTGTTATTGTAATGCAATACAATTAGTATAGGAAAATTATATTTTACACATTTCACAGAGTATCATGTTTAATACTGCATTAAGTAGAAATTCTATTACTAATGAAAAAATAGAACAAAATGAATAGCAGGCATGTGCATGCCGTGTCGTCTGCTTGTGAGGCCCGCATCCACGATGACGTCACAAGCTAGCCAATGGGGAAGCAGATCGCTTCATGCCCAACCATATTATTTACTAACCTTGAGCGTAGTCCTGCGTGGAAATTCATGCGACTGGTGTAAGTAAAAAACAGGTAAACTGTATTTGCAACATAATTCTTATAAACATTTAGTAATTAGCAAAAATGCACTCTCTGTATTACGTTTCCTGTCAAAATGTTTGACGAAAAACAAAAGCTCGCTATATTTCTGTCGATTTAAAAAATGCGTGTTGATTAAGTGCTCAACTTGTGGCACAGCCTGTTGTGAGGGCTAGTGACGTGCAACGGTACTAAGAGTGCAGTCGACCAACCAGTGTTTAAAACTCGTTCAATAACTTTAAATGCAAAAAGTTTATCTGAAGCAGGGTTAATTTTGGAAAGCACAAAAGAAAAAGTAAGTCTTCTTGGTTTACAGCAAATTGGATTCACAGCAAGATCAATCGGAAGTGATATTAAAAGTCCTATATGAGAGCCTAATGTGTAGGTGAAAACATCAGCACATTCTTAATTACATTCTCAATTGAATTAAGAGAATTTCTACCCATTAGACAAATTCCTAAGGATTGGAATGAGCTGTAGGCTTCGTATATTTGCACATGTTGTGTTTGCAACTAATAGGTGAAGTTGAGCTTTGTAGTCTTTGTAAGTTATTTTACTACACAGAAACCTTTCAATGGAATTAAATTTCTCTGGATATCAGATTATTTCATGGAACAAGTATATGAAGAATTTGTTTTTTTCTTGGGGAACAACTTATTGCAGATATATATATATACATATAAAAACTGAATAAAAAGATCCTGAATCAACTTCCATATTAACACCTTAGAACAGCCATACTCAACCTTTTTTGTCCGCAGGCCACATTCTCGGAAGCGCTATTTCAAGTGAGCCGCAACATTATCACAGGCCAAGATAACAATGCGAAATAACCACACCCATTTGTTTTATCATGAAAATGTATTTTAATACATAATTGTTAGAGAACAGTATGTTTCTAACAGCTTAGCTTTTGAAATATGGCCGAACGTATTGTTAATTAAAATTTTCTTAGCTTTGTTAAAAAAAAGTTCACTTTATTTCAGTTGCCATCTGTAACTCTGTTGTAACCTCTTGACAGTCATTTGTTATGTTTTTGTTAAATATCTTGAAAGGCAGACCAGACTAGTGGTTACTGTGAACTGCCACTATGGTTCCCGGCGACATTACAAGGGGGATGATAAATTTTAATTTCTTCCAGTGCTGATAAACGGGGGCTTAATACCGGTCAGCTGTTATTGTAATGCAATACAATTAGTATAGGAAAATTATATTTTACACATTTCACAGAGTATCATGTTTAATACTGCATTAAGTAGAAATTCTATTACTAATGAAAAAATAGAACAAAATGAATAGCAGGCATGTGCATGCCGTGTCGTCTGCTTGTGAGGCCCGCATCCACGATGACGTCACAAGCTAGCCAATGGGGAAGCAGATCGCTTCATGCCCAACCATATTATTTATTAACCTTGAGCGTAGTCCTGCGTGGAAATTCATGCGACTGGTGTAAGTAAAAAACAGGTAAACTGTATTTGCAACATAATTCTTATAAACATTTAGTAATTAGCAAAAATGCACTCTCTGTATTACGTTTCCTGTCAAAATGTTTGACGAAAAACAAAAGCTCGCTATATTTCTGTCGATTTAAAAAATGCGTGTTGATTAAGTGCTCAACTTGTGGCACAGCCTGTTGTGAGGTCTAGTGACATGCAACGGTACTAAGAGTGCAGTCGACCAACCAGTGTTTAAAACTCGTTCAATAACTTTAATTGCAAAAAGTTTATCTGAAGCAGGGTTAATTTTGGAAAGCACAAAAGAAAAAGTAAGTCTTCTTGGTTTACAGCAAATTGGATTCACAGCAAGATCAATCGGAAGTGATATTAAAAGTCCTATATGAGAGCCTAATGTGTAGGTGAAAACATCAGCACATTCTTAATTACATTCTCAATTGAATTAAGAGAATTTCTACCCATTAGACAAATTCCTAAGGATTGGAATGAGCTGTAGGCTTCGTATATTTGCACATGTTGTGTTTGCAACTAATAGGTGAAGTTGAGCTTTGTAGTCTTTGTAAGTTATTTTACTACACAGAAACCTTTCAATGGAATTAAATTTCTCTGGATATCAGATTATTTCATGGAACAAGTATATGAAGAATTTGTTTTTTTCTTGGGGAACAACTTATTGCAGATATATATATATACATATAAAAACTGAATAAAAAGATCCTGAATCAACTTCCATATTAACACCTTAGAACAGCCATACTCAACCTTTTTTGTCCGCAGGCCACATTCTCGGAAGCGCTATTTCAAGTGAGCCGCAACATTATCACAGGCCAAGATAACAATGCGAAATAACCACACCCATTTGTTTTATCATGAAAATGTATTTTAATACATAATTGTTAGAGAACAGTATGTTTCTAACAGCTTAGCTTTTGAAATATGGCCGAACGTATTGTTAATTAAAATTTTCTTAGCTTTGTTAAAAAAAAGTTCACTTTATTTCAGTTGCAATCACAGGCCAAGATAACAATGCAAAATAACCACACCCATTTGTTTTATCATGAAAATGTATTTTAATACATAATTGTTAGAGAACAGTATGTTTCTAACAGCTTAGCTTTTGAAATATGGCCGAACGTATTGTTAATTAAAATTTTCTTAGCTTTGTTAAAAAAAAGTTCACTTTATTTCAGTTGCCATCTGTAACTCTGTTGTAACCTCTTGACAGTCATTTGTTATGTTTTTGTTAAATATCTTGCAAGGCAGACCAGACTAGTGGTTACTGTGAACTGCCACTATGGTTCTTGGCGACATTACAAGGGAGATGATACTGAGTTACAAGGGGGATGACGACATTACAAGGGGGATGATATATCGTTTGCGACCTGGTGAAACGATATAATTGTTGACGTGTCGCTTTGGATTAGTTCTCATTGTTAAACATCGGAAGAAATCTGTAGTCTTCGTGGCTATCACGTCTAGTATTAAAATGCTTCCAACCACAGCAACCCGACTAAATTCATTCTAGGCATACCTTCTCATGCCACACAATTACTCAGACAGACTGCACAATAAATGACATGCGTTGTGCAGGACGTGCTGCTTAAATTCAGGGCATTGGTTTCGTCGTTATCCCTGTCTGCATCTCGCCCCGCTGCCTTAGAACAACAAACCTTGATGATGTGACACTTTCATTAACACTGTGACATTATATATATATATATATATATATATATATTAAAGACATACAGTAAGAAAATTTAAAACTACTTTTTCACTTTTTTTTAAAATTTAAAACTATTTCGAAGACGAAAACTGAAATTCATAATTAATAAATTTAAAAAAATTCTGAAAAAAATTTATGAAATTAAAAAAATTCCAATAGAATAGGAATTCAATGTCACTTCATCAGGGGAAAGGTTATAAGCTATTCATTTATGGCAAAGCACACGAGGGCTACCTGCCTAAGGGGAGGGATGCCTTCATGGAGAACTTTCTAAGGGAAATTGGCTCGTATACACGTTACACATGGGATAAACCACGAAAACGCTCATGCAACCAGCCCGTTCGTGGGATTCAAACCTCAGACCGAATTACTACTGTTCAGCGTCTTTACCGTTCGGCCGCTGGTGGGCCATCCATCAGGGGAAAGGAGCACTAAAACCAATTGAAATCCCTCTTTTACAAAAATCCTTGCTTTTCTGTACCCAGAATTAGCCGACGAACCATTTTAAAGTATTTTAATTATAATAGTTCACCCGAAAATTCTGGCCCTTCCCCAAAGCAAAGAAAAAAAGTAAATTTAAATTAGATTCTTATACCTTAAAAAAAGAGAATACCATTTCACTTAACGAAAGTTAAGTAATAAAATACTTCATTGAATAAAATAAAACAAAATATTACCTTATATACATATAGCAAATAATCTAATGTATTTAAAACGTAATTGAAATTATAAAACTTGATTAAAAAGATGTGATTAAAACTCACAATAAGAAATTAAAAACCTCATACTACTACCGAATTAAGGAATTTTGCTTTAGTAGTAACATATAGGTTTACCATTTAGGTTTAATTCAAAAACCTTGGTGAGAAAGTAATTGCTCAAAAGGTTAAAATTTGGAACATAAGATGCAATTTTTAAAAACCAAAAGAAAAACATTAAAATATAAAAGAAAAATTCTTTTAATTTTGACAAAGAATAAGAATAATTCTGAATTGAAAGAAATTAAATTCTTACTTTTTTAAAACACAAATGTGAAGAAAGAACATTATACATTGTAAAACTTAAATATTAAAAACAATTATTCTTTATAAAAGTGCATAAAAATGATCAAATAATTTTTAATAATTGTATTATAGAAATGAGAGAAAATTCATAAATTTAAGACTTAAACTACAGAAAAACGTTAGAAAAAGAAAGTAAAGGAACGTTTGTTAGAAAAGTAAAAAGTCTTCATGTCATGGGCTTATCATTGAGGACTTTGAATATACATGGCCTGTGGATAGCAACAGAATAGTAATAATAATTAAAAAAAAATCCTATAAACTTTTTAAAACATCCTTCTCTTTTGGAACTTTCAGATAAGAAAATCATACTTCTAAAAGGTATTATAGGGTGTAGACTACTCCAGATTTTTTTAAAAGACTATGAATTTTGAAGGAATTTCATTATTACTATTCTGTTGCTAACCACAGGCCATGTATATTCAAAGCCATCATGATAAGCCCATGACATGAAGACTTTTTAGTTTTCTAACAAACGTTCCTTTACTTCCATAAAAGCTCAAATTTACTTCCATTAAGCTCATAAAAGCTCATATGTAAAACTCAAATTTTTATTGAAAAATTAGACAGCGAGGCAACCCCGTAGCATAACTACATTCACTTTGGAATAGAAGCACCTATAGGTAGGAAGTGTTTTTTCATTATGATTTGTATTTGCGAAACCCCTCCATTTGTAGCAATTTCTTATTTAAGTACGCATTCGAACCTGTGCCTTATTTAGCCTTTACATTTGACAATCAAATTTTTCGATAAAAAATTTGAGCTTTACATTGTAATTAGTACAGTGTTTTATTTTTATTATTATCTTATTACTTTATTATAACTGTTTCTTTTGATTGTAATTAGTCCAATTTTCCCCCTTGATTATAAATGTTTTATTTCGGCATTGCATGTATGTTTTCCTTGTGTAATTTGTTTCTATCTGTGTTCGGACAACAAAAAGAGGTAGGGAAAAGAGACCAGTTCAATGAAAGCCTCAAATATGTATAGGTTAATTGAGGAATTGTATATAAAATTTTTTTTAGAATTAAAAACCATTGTGCTAATTGAAGATAGAGGTCTCTGTGAGTTGATCGGATTGAAACTCATTTTATTGTTCAGTTAATTGACTTTGTTTAAAGCTTCACTTTGGTTTTCACTGTTTTTGTATTTTTAGTTGATCGGATTGAAACTCATTTTATTGTTCAGTTAATTGACTTTGTTTAAAGCTTCAGAACACTTTTTCCTTGACAAGTTCTGTTTGGAGCTTTAAATAAAAAAGATTAACTTTGGTTTTCACTGTTTTTGTATTTTTAAACTTTTTTTACCTTTTCTGTTCGAAATGTATATTATAAAATTTCCAAGTTCATAAAAATGGAAATAGGTAGGGGACCATGGTTCTTACAATCCTTAAGTAATTCTCTCATATATTTCA
>KK116574.1:120681-145353 GCA_000611955.2 Stegodyphus mimosarum
TTTCATGTCATACAAATCATAACAATTTATCAACTATTTAGTTCAATAAATTACAATTCTGTACCAAAAGTTTTTGAAGATCAGAAAGCATTTAATATATTTCAGAAAATGATATTCAGTCTGATGTTAAAAGTATTTTACAACAATGATATTGGTTCTCTATCTAAACAGTGCAAATAATAATAGACTTATTTATACTAATTCTTAAATATAGAAAAATAATATAATTTTTTCAACCTTATTTTATCATTACCATCTCATCAGTTCAACAGATATTGTTCTCTTCTCCCCTTCTATTAATTATAAAACTATCTGGTCACATGCTTAGTTTTTAATTTTCTTTCTATTAATAATACATGTGCCTAAGCTTTAAAGGCCTATTATCGGATACGAATTTTTTAAGTACTTCAATAATTTAATATGTAATGATTTAAACAACAGGGTTCCACATCAAAAATGTACATATTTATGAAATCAAAAAGACAATTTTTAATCACTAATCATTACTGAACTGTACTGAATTTAAAAAAAATTTTTTTGTTGAAATCATTAAAAAATAAAAAGTTTTCATGAACACTAAAATTATCACAGACACGATATGATAAAATTCACTAAAAATGAATATAAAATAAGATTTTCATCTCTACATATACATGAATATACAAAACAGTAGGCTAAAATAAATGGATGTATAAATCATGTTTTATATGCACAAAGTACAATATTTCGAGGAGATATTTTATCATCCCATAGGGCAAAACATTCAGCAAAGATTGAATTTTCTCTGAAGAACAACATTCTATCTATAGTTACAAAAGCTTCCCATAAAGGTTGTAATAAAAGCTGCAAAACCTGAAGAAAAAAAAAAAAGAGAGAAAAAATGATAAATGGACATAAATTGTCGTCCCTTTTTGAACTAAAATTATTTAGAAATAACAAGATATCTTGAAAGTTCCACATAAATTTTAACCAAGTAAATAAAATACATTCTGTATCTGTTTAAAACCAAACTTTTTTCTCAGATTTTAAAACATACCTTGTTAATTAAATTTTAATAAATCAGATTTCAACACTGCATAATAAAAATCTAAAAAGAAAATTTTGTATAAATGATTAATAATCATTAATATATTTATATACTGTGTCCAAAAAAGTCCTTATCCGGCCTTCAATTTTGCAACTGTTAATTATAGACATATACTTCCAATTATAAAAAAGTTTCATATGATATAAAGATTCATGTTTTTTTTTTTTTTTTATTTTTAAATTAAAAAATGAACTGTGCATAAGATAGGCGATGTAACTTTTTAAATTTTGTACTCATCATACAAAATAAAGCACGGAAGTTTGACTTCAGAATGACAAACATTGGTGAGATATTTGATATTAAAGTGAGGGATCGTATTTAGGGGTCATATGGAAATTGAGGAGTGAAATATTTGCATGTGAATGCAAATAAAAATAAAATAACAGTTTAGGAAAAGATTTCTGTGTTAACAGATTAAGTAACAAGCATTTCTATATATTTATTGTTAAACATTTTGATAAATATAATTTTTTTTTTCAAACAAGATACCTTATTCATAGAATAATACAAAATTCTTGTTCTAGAAAACACTGGCAGGCTTCAGTGTTGTCATACTGCAGTTCATAAACTTATTAACAGGAATTAAAACCATTTCTAGTTCAAGGAATTCTTTTCCTACAATTACAGTGTTATTTCTAAAGTAATAACACTTTATGAGAATATTAATAATTTGTATTTAGACTTTGAAAACTTATAAATTACTTACGTGAAACTTCTTTCAGCATACCAAATGTAATAAAATTAAAAACACTAGTAAATTACAAAACAATATCACTGAATGGATATTTAAGGGAAAGAATTAACCACAAATTTTGTAATTAAATGTGTCAGTCAATTTTCATTGCATAGAAGTCAAACACTTTGTAACGAATACAAAATGTTCCTATATATAAGTACAGGGACTGAAGGAATGTATAAAGAGCTATAATTTGCGATTTTAACAAATTTGATTTCTTTAAACTTAAAAATAGTAAAACATGAATATTTGCATCATTTAAAATATTTTTGTAACTCGTATTATATGCCTATGACCAACTGTTGCAAAAATAAAAAACAGGTAAGGACTTCTGGGAACAAAGTGTTTAATTATTAAATATATAAATGACAAATACTCAATAAAAAGATAATCTTATTTTTACAAAAATTGATTATAAATCAATTAATGAAGTAAAATAAAATATTACAAATAAGTTATGGAACATATTCTCAGCTACATAACTCATTTTATGAATATATAAGACAATAGAAGTGCATCTAACTTTAGTAAGTTCAAACTTGAGATGGACAGTTATTTTCACAGGGTTATAAACTGGTGATAATGTTTTTTAGGTAACATTTCATAAACTATTTTTTAATTTTATATACCAGTATACAAATTCACATTATTTACAGATGTGCATTCAGCCACAGGAAAGTTGATTTTATTCACTTTACTTACCAATAAAATCCTAATACGAGGAAACAGATGCTGCTTTTGTAAATAAAACATATTTAGCTTTTCTAAGGTTCCCTCCTCTATTAAAAAAATACATAAAATTAAAAATAATATTACAATTTTCACTTTTATAAATAAATGACTGCTTACCAAAACTTATTATTCAATTAAATAATTTTAAAACTATTGAAATACATACATGTTACGTATATCAATACAATGCTGTTATTTTAATAGCAGGCTAATCTAGTACCCCCATTAACAGAATCTTTGCTTGTTTTAGTCGCTCCAAAACTGTCTAACTGCAGAATAATTTTAAACACAAGGCCTTTCAGAACCATCGATCTTTTCTTTTAGAAAAGACTTGCTAGCAAATGAAAAAAGGATGAAGGAGTACAGAACTGAGTTCTTTTGTCATATGAATTCCAGGTTCTCTTTTCATTCAATAAGAAGACATAACTATTCACATATGATACTGTAAGCAATGAATTATTTCAATACATATTTAATGGTTATTTTGCTTTGAGATATTTCCAATATATAGAACAAACTGCTTTATAATTTAATTTCTAATGCATTTTTTCTTTCAGTTATTGTACACAATAACTAAAGGTATATGCACTTTTACGCAATTTAAGGCAGAGACCTCCCCCCCCTTTCAAAGTTTTGTACAATCTCTTATTAACTCAGCCTAACACTCCATCAATCAAGGTCCGTATTAATAGACCCAGCATTCAGTTTAGAGAAATGATTAGGAAAACATATGAACAGTATATAAATACACTCACGTTTGTGAAAATTGCAACACCAAGAAGGAATCGTCATAATTGAATGCAATTTAATACACAGTTGAGTGGTAGTGGTACAAATAAATGATTAAATGTTCAAAGCAAACAAACAAGAACAAGAGATCAGAATCAGTATTTTGTGTGGCCACCACGCGCCGCAATAAGTGCTGCTACACGACGTGGCATGGAGTCAAACAAAGTTTGAATGTCTGACTGAGGAAGAGCATTCCATATCGTTTGTACGCGTACCCAAAGTTCGTCTGCAGACGCAACAGGACGAGGATCACGAGCAAGACGCCGACCAATGACATCCCACACATGTTCAATTGGCGACATATCCGGGGAACACGCAGGCCAAGGAAGAAGCTGTACCTGCTGCGCTGCAAAGAAGGATTTAACAATCCGAGCAGTATGAGGGCGGGCATTGTCCTGTTGAAATACAGCGCCTGGCAAGCTTTGAAGGAAGGGAACAGCTTCGGGCTGTAGAACTTCACGGATATACCGGTTGCTGTTCAGATTGCCCACAATTCGTAGCAATTGAGATCGTCTATGATATGCTATGGCGCCCCAGACCATAACTCCGGGTGTTCGTCCACTGTGGCGTTCGATAATGCACTCCGGAAGGTGGCGTTCACCGGCATAGCGTCTGACACGAATGCGGCCATCATGGTACCACAAATTAAAGCGGGATTCGTCAGAAAACACGACATGCTGCCAATCAGCACGCCAGTCTCTATGCTGATTGGCCCATTGTAGCCGCAGGCGGCGATGGTCGTGCGTTAGGGGGATCCTGTATAAAGGAGTCCGTGCGCGCAGTCCACACTGCAGCAGACGTCTACGAATTGATGAAGCACACAATGAAACACCTGTAGCTATTGACCACAGTGCTGCCAATTGTCTAGAGGAAGCTGTACGGTCCGTCCGCGCCATGCGGACCAGGTGTCTATCATCGCGAGCTGACGTCACATTTCGGGGTCCACTCCCGGATTTCCGAGTTGTCCGACACTCGTCCGTCCACTGCTTCCAAACGCGCATCACTGTGCTGCTGTTACGCTGCACACGAGAGGCTACTGCACGATACGACAATCCAGCTTCACGAAGGCCGATGATTCTCCCTCGTTCAAACTCTGTAAGTTGTTCAAATCTCGCTCTCTTTCATCGACGAGGCATAAGTACAGATTGAGTTAACGTTTACCACTAGCAGATAACCACCGATAACCATACACGCCTCGCTACAGCCGTCTATTTATTCGGATCCATCAGCCGTTCAGAGGGCGCTGCTCAGCATACGCATGCGCTACGGATTTGCAATTCTAATCATTTGCATATCATGCGCTACTTTGCATTTCCTGAAAATTTCAGCTCACTCGCGTAAGTCCTTCATGGTGTTGCAATTTTCACAAACGTGAGTGTATAATCAAAACGAATATCATTCGTAAATTTTTTTTTTCCTTTCTCATTTAGTGGTTTTACTATTATGCACTACAGTAAAAGATGTAGTTAGTTTACATATTTTAAAAATGAAACAACAGAAACAATCAGACACCAACTGAGAATGAATTTGTATCAGTGTTTCAGAGGAGAAAAGGATGCTAAGATAGCTCAAAATGATATTTCAGGATGGATAAATGTTTGCAACCAGAGAGCCAAGATTTAAAGTTTTTAGTGACAAAGAAAGCATTTACATTTAAAGAATGACATTTATAATATGAAGAAAAGCTGATAAAGATGATGAAATGGAAATGGACAAAGTGAAAATTACCATGCCGTAGACTTGAGCAAAGATGTTTAGCATTTACAGTAATATCTTGACGCTTTTCCCATGGACATGTTCCCCCATTAAAAAAAAATCTCATAAAAATGCATTTCAGAAATTTGACAATTTGTGTAAAATTTTATGGAGTTCATCTAGCCCAGTTTTTTCATGAATCTCTCTCTCTCTCTCTCTCACGCACGCACGCACACACACACACACACACACACACACAAGAAAAAAAACTTGCACGGATTATTTATTAACTGAAAGAAAAAAATTACATTTATTTATAAAATAATTTCTTAAAATGCTAGTAATAGTACTAATGCACTTATTTTGAGAATTTCAAATAATAAATTATTTGAGAAAAACCTTGTCAAAAGAAAAACTGGAATGATTTTAAGTTTAGTCTCTATTAGCCAAGTTTTTTATTATCTGAGGTGGTCACAGAGTCCCAGTTAGCTCCAATAATCCACATTCACAGTTGTTCCAGTACACAGTTGAGTATAATATGCATGCTTCTTCCCTGATTAAATAGCATATCAATTACAGAAACTCTCTAATGGTCCTTTCCCATATTGATAAATTAATAAAGCTAGATGAGATATTAGAAAATTTAATTGCATTGCATAAACTTTTTTGAGTTTATAGAATTTAGAGCACATTATAATTCTCTAACTAGATTATTACTGCATGCTTAAAATTGCCCCCGAAAATATTTAAAAACATACATTAAAATTAATACTCTATTGAGTTTTGGATTATCACTTCATATTTTGTCTATTCAACTGCCTCCAAAACAAACTGGTCAACAATTTGAGAGATTTTTAAAACAAAAATATCTTTAAAATTTAGACATAAACCTGAGATAAAAAAATAACCTTAACAAACAAAACTAATATCATTCAATTTTTTAATGAAATTATTTCCCACTAAAGAAATTATTAAATTACATTTTTCATTTCAGCAATTTAGGAAAATTTATGCATATTTTTTCTTGTGAAATGAATGGTTATAACATAAAAAATATTTTTTTTCCAGTTAGTCTTGATTTATATATTATTAAACTGTTTATCAAGTCTTATGAGAGCTGCATGTAAAAGATGCAAAATAAATTATATTAACATAACTTTTCATTAATAATTACAATGTAATAAAATTTTAACTGAACATGTTATACTTTGTTACTTTAGAATAGGCACTTCTATTTTTCGCTTTTGGCTTGCTTTGTAACCATGGTAATGTCTAATGCGGAAGAAGGTTGAGTCTTCTAATTTGCTAAAACTCTTTCAACTTCTCTCTGCTAATGATGGCACTTGCTAAAATCATACATGAAGGGAGGATCGCTATGCCCCTGAAGTGCCTATTTTAAATCACAAACTAGTAACAAAACATTAACTAATAACAGAATATCAACTAGACACACTTGATTTGATGCTAATAAAACATATGATCAAATGCAATAAATAAATGAAATGAAATCCAGTGGAAGTTCCATTATTTAATGAAATTAAAATGAAATAAAATATTTTAACTACTATCTACACTTATGTCCAAATTTATCTTTTCACACACAAAAATAATGACATTCCACAAAATATCCAACTGTTGCAATCCCTTTTTCCAGGGAATGTGTGAAAGACAAGCTTAATCAAGCATTATCGAACAAAGAATCATTGAACGATTTCGAATATGTAAATCAAGGTGTTAAGTCATTTGACAGTGAATAAAGTGCTTTGCGCAAAGTGAATATCAGAAAGAATTCCTGCAATACTTACATACAAAGAAGTATCATTTAAAAGAATCTGTGAAGTAGCAAATTATTGGCAGTTTATAAGCAGAACAGACTATCATGGAAGTAATGAGATATGTAAATACTTCAAGACAGTCTTTAAGTTATGGAAGCAATTTCAGAACTTTGAAACTATTGTAAAGGGGCTTGGACAAGGTCATAAATGAATAAGAGCTGCTTCTTAAGATCATCATCTGGCAATAACTGCCATGGTAATGGAATGTCTACTGCTCAGCTATTAAGCTCAGAGCTTGCAACTGCCACTGGTACTGTCATATCATGGCTAACTGTATACAAAAGATTTAATGAAAAAGGCATTTGTGCCAGAAAGCCAAGGGTATGTGTTTTGCTGTCATCACCACAAAAAAGAGATAACTTTAATTGATTCAAAGAACATCAGAACTGGAGTCAATACCAATGGTTTCATGTTCTCTTTACTTATGAAGCGAGGTTTAGTTTAACATTTGATTCTAAATATGTTTGCATCTGGGGGGTGTCAGGGACACGAAATCTTCCTTTGAACATTATGGAATGCGATGGTTTTAGTAATACAGGTGTGATGGTATGGGAAGGAATAATGATTGATTGATGTATCTCCTTATATGTGTACACAAGTGGATCTGAAGCCTGTCTGAAATATTGGGATGAGGTTTTAAAAACTTACGTAAGAATTTTCAGAAGTGCATATGGATCTGACTGTTTATTTATGGATAATAATGCTCAACAAAATCTTGTTGATGGTTTGATAGTAAGTGAATACCATGACCAGCAAAATCTCTTGATCTTAACCTGATAAAGGAATTATGGGACTATCTAGAAAAAAACAGTTCCACAGAGACATCCTTCTCCAAGAGATGTAACTGCCCTGAGCATATTGCTGAAGGAGTTAAACATCACTACACAAATTGTGGTTAACAATGCTATTGTCAGCAAGAAAATATGTAATAGCATACAAGTCAGGGGAGATCAAATTCTGTATTAAATCCATAAGCCTTATTCCCCCAGTTATTCTTATATTTTTTTGGAACTCTCCTTATAATATATTATTACAATTTTTATTGTCTCATGCAATAGTTTTGTATCATAGGAGGCCTTCCTAATTTGTTTTTACTTCACATTTTTGTGTTATGATGTTATGTATTATTCCACAGAAATTCATAAAATTCAGTTTTTGAGAAATACATGATTTCATGCATGTAAAGAAAATTTTAATCATGAGAATATATAAAATTATCTAGAAAGATAATTTCAACAGTACTAGTATATTTCTTAACTGAAGTGCATGTTTTACAGAAATTACACTGGGGTGAAAGAAACACAACACTATAAGAAAAAAAGAAGCATTGAAGGAAGGGAACAGATTTCATTAAAAGACACTTAAATTACACTTTTTTATAATATACTTTAAAAAAGTGTATTTTACAACTAAAAAAGCAGCTGAAAAGTCATTTAAATCTTATGCAAACACTTTTGATCTTGGTAAAAATTTACTTACTAAAGTCTTCGCCAAGCATTTTATTACAATACGATTGGAAATCCGTTAAATCAGGCTTCCTCAGACGTCTTTTTGGCCTTTTCCAAACTTTATTTTCTAGAAAAAAAAAGTACTTTATTTTAATTTTTGCTCCTACAATTTAACCCTCTGAGTACCATGGCTGGCTTTATCCAGTCATGAGATTTTTTGTCACTTCGTGTAAATTAGTTTATAATTTAAGATATTTTGATTCCTTACATTCTTTAATAACATAAATATCATCTTAATAAATGTAAGTTTATGAAAATAGAAACTAAAATATACCCAATAAAGGCTGTTTAAATGCAGGTCTACATGAGATACAAAACTCAGTGCCACTCAGAAAGTTAATTAGCAATAAATACATCCAATAAATGAAGCAATTAATGAAAGTATGGAATAACACTATGAGGAAAAATAAGAACAGTTAATTGCATTCTTGGATTCCATATTTACAATTGAACATACTACCACTGTGTCACCCCAAAACCCAACCACCAGCCTTTCTTAGCATATATTTAATTTTTTTATAGATTAGCTGCACCTATATCTAAATGACTAAATGTATTCATCCTTCTGTTAGCACACATATCTCCCCCTTCCAAGTTAGTGAAAAACCCTTCGTGTTTTACTTTATTTGGATAGCATAAAAAAAAAAGATATAGCTTTCAACTAGAACTTGAAGCCAGGACATCACTGTCTGCAGATAAGCCCTCTGGCACTATGTTAATGAAGTTAGTATTGAAAGAAAATCATCTGTTCAAGCTCCAAGGCTCAACTGTTGAGTATGACTATTTTTGTCTGAGAATTATATTTTGCTAGTATTCATAGCAGAATAATAGTCAGCTTCTATTCACAACAGTATTTTCCATGGTATTTTATAATATCAATTTAACCAGACATTTTAGTTTAAACATAAACAAGTATTTAATGATATTTTTTGGCCTATTAAATTTTCATTAGTTCATCAATCTGCCAAAGGTAGGAGATGCCTCTACTGCAGACTTTCTAAGGACAACTAATCTCATAGTCATGTTATATATGGGAGCAACTATAAAAAAAAATCATGCAGCTGGCCCATTATTGGGATTTGAACACAGCTGAACTACCAGTGTTTAAAGCTATTATCTGCTTATCCACTGTGGCTCAGATCATTATTGGAAGTCCACACTGGTTTCTATTTTGAAATAACTGCTTTTACATTCTTCACAGCAAAGGAGATATATTAGGCTCCTTAAACAGAAGTTACACAACATTTTTGGAGGTAAGACAGCAACTGATCTGTACTAAACTTGCTTTCTCTTAATCCTTTCTTAAGTACTGGAAAAGTTCTGAACAGATTGTGAGATCTTGGCTACATGTATGAATGTTTAGACACAGATCAACAGTTTCCGCTAAAGATTTCATAGCTATTTGTGCTATGTGCTCTGATGCTATACTGATAGAAAAACCATTCTGAAGAATGCAAAGCCCCCCTTATTTTTGTTTTATTTGTGTGGTCTTAATATATTAGAAAGATAATTTCTTAAATTAAAATTACAGTTTAATATTTCTGGAGCCAAATGCACCAATATTACCTTCACATACAGAGGCAAATGCACCAATATTATCCCATACAATCAATATTAACTCCTTTGAGAAACTAGACTAAAACCAAAACAGTTCATCAAATGGGTTTTAATGTCAGAATATCCAGTGGTATCAATCTGACACTGAAGCATTTTACCTTTAAACATCTTTTGTACTTTTTTCATATTTTAATATTTTATGTGACTTTTAACTAATTTATAAAAGAAGCATAAAATTTTTATCTTGCATTTCAACTTGAAGGAATTCTTTTGTCAATATCACCTTGAACATTTATTACTATTTTGTCCCTATGCAGACATTTAAGAGCAGACACTTTGTTTATTATCCCTAACCTTTTTCAGATTAATTTTCAGTGTCCCTCCTTTGAGTTTGTACACAGCAAATCTAAGCTTACATCAGTGGTATCTTACATATTCTTTGGCTATGATCCATACATACTGAGTAAAAACATACTGAAAGTTTAAAGAATTCATTGGACTTATACTGCATCAAATTAATAATTAAAATTGACTCTGCAGTACAAGAGCAGAAGGCAAGATTAGAAATAAAGAATTTGTCATATTTTGTCAGGTCCATTACATTAAATGATTACAGTGCTTAAAATAATTAAGTACGGATTAATTCCTGAAATAGCACACATAGTGATATATACTGAAAGAACATGCTACTTATTTATGCTGGATAGCACTGCAAAAATGGATTTGTATTCATGTTTTAGAATGTTTAGAGGAGAAATTTATAATTGTCTGTACCATGGAAATAAAAGCATTGAACTGATATATAATTTAGACAAATATGTGTGAAGGGTCAAGAACATGATTCAGTAGCCTTGTAAAGATGCATAATTACAATATCTGCATAATCAACTGAATGTTAAATGTTTTTTTCCAAGAATCTTTAGGTAGTTTTAAATTTTGTGAGCATGAATTCCCAGCTGTTTCTTAATGTCCTCTTACTGCCTTGGACCAGCAATGCTCTTTTGACCTCCTCAACATGATGCAGATAAACTATATCATGTAGTAAAGCAGAAATCGTATAAAATAAATATAAAAGGAAAAATGTGCGCATACACACCAGAAAGGGGGGAAGAACAATATATTTTAAAATCAATAATGTTTTTTTTAAATATATAAATTATTTGTACAGTAAAAAAAATAAAATGCTAACTAATGAAGCATAGGAAAATCTATGCTTATTCTTTTCCTCCATACCATCCACTGAAACTTGTTAAGAGTAATTCTAGTCAAATGGAAATTACATCAATATATATGTGTAGCTTGTACATGTGACAAAAACTCTATAAGCTAATTGCTGCTCTTCCCCACGGGAGAAGAAAACTTTTCACCACGATCCGTAGTAGAAATTCATGCTTAATCTTCTGACCAGCAAGGCTTTTAATCCCCAGGTTTTCGTTAAGAAAGTACAAATTTTCCAAAACTACAATAAGAAAAAATTATTTTCCAGATTTTAATCTCAAAATGCCCATAGTACTTCATACCAGGATTAAAGTAATTTTAATATATTTCCTTAATTTCTTGGACATATTTTAAGATGCACATATATAGAAGGTGTACAAACATTTTTGTAACAATTTTACATAAAGATTTACATACAAACAAACTTTAGAATTTTATTTTCTAATATGTTCAATCTGATAGCCCTTTTGTTGAACTATCATATTACATCTCGATTTTCAAAACAAAAGTCCTTTTCTTTAACATCAAGGTTGATTTTTTTCACTCCTCCTTCATAATCTTCCAGAGTCCATGCAATGTTTCAAGATGCCACTTATAAAGAGCTTGTTTTAAAAGTCCAAATGCACAGTAATCTACAAGAAACTTGGGTGGTATGCATTTAAAGGGAATAGCTTCAATTCCAGTTTCTTTTCTCATTTTTTCAAAAAAATAGAGCAGTAGATGAGGTATGGCTTAGACTTTATCCCAATGGAACTTAACACAGTGAAGATTGTTTGGATAAAGAGGTAGAATTTCTTCTTTAAAAATAGCTGTTAAAACAGATTTCTGATAGTAATCCATTAATTTTGACATTTTTTTCCACTTTCCTTATTTTAAGTTTTCTGTTATAAGAGAATGCAGTAATAAAAATAAAACCTTTACAAACTTTCCTTAATGTAGAAGTCAGACAACAAAAAATCAGCTTTATATTTGCAAATTTTTTTACAGGACTAGTTTCGATGGTTTTACCGAACCATCATCCTCAGCTGTCAAAGCGCAAATGAACGAGATGACGCTTTGACGGCTGAGGATGATGGTTCGGTAAAACCATCAAAACTAGACCTGTAAAAAAATTTGCAAATGTAACACTGACGTTTGTTGTTTGACTTCTAGATTAATACTTGTTTGGTGTATTATTCTATCTTAATTAAACTTTCCTTGTTTTCTCTGAACCAACATATTAAGAATTTTTTCTCCTCCTTTTTCAGTAGGAAATCAATCTTTTCCTATTTCAGTCAGATAAGTAAGCCTCATCACCTGTAACTATATTTTATTTCTCAGCTGCCAAATAGTCTTCATACAGCAATCTACATATAGTCTTATATTCAGAAACATGTTTCGGCATTAGGTGCAGAACATCATGTTTGTTTTGATTAGCTTTAAATCAGATTTTATAATTTTGTTCACAGTTCGTATAGAGATACTTAAAGATTTTGCAATAGCTTTTGGGGGAGCTGGAATTTCCTTTAAAACATGAGATGCAACTTTACATTTAATAACAACTGTATGTACCTTTGTTGGGTATGAATATTTTGCCCTTTTCCCAGTCAGATGTAAACTTTGACGTTTCTTTCCAACCATATTAATTATGTCACTTATTTTACATGTAGAAATAATAAAACCATGCTTTTGACATCTTTTTTCAATAACTAAATACAAGTATTTTTCTTCGAGAAGCACAAAAATATAGCCTTTGATCCACTGTTTATTTTTTAATGACATTTTAAAGAAAAGATTTATTTTTAATGCTGCAGACAATAATTAAACCTTATTCAAATTTGATGCCAGTCATGTTTGTATTTTAAAATTAATATTTAATTTCATAGAGAAAATCAAAATCATTACAAAAATGTATATGCATTCTTACCCACTGTATATACGTTCTTACAAAAATTACCCCACAAAAAATATTCTAGGCCATATATATAGGATGTTGGTGGTCACAGGGTTAAGAAAGTACATATAAATACATCTTGAGATATGTCTAAGGAATTAAGGCAATACATTAAAAGTACATAAATCAAGATATGAGGCACCAGGGGCATTTCGGCATTAAAATCAAGAAAACACAACCTTCTAATGCCAGTTTTGGAAAATTTGGGCTTATTTAGCGAATGTTTCAGTCAGAAGGTTGACAAAACAAATGTGTAGTAGAAGGAATACCAGTGATCATAGGGCAGCAATATAATCATATTAAGAGCGCATCTTCATCGTCAGCTTTGCTGTAGGAACTTGCACATAGTTATAAGAAGAATAAGTAAATTTTAATGCTTACAATGTATAAATTCCATTTGTTTTACAGACTAAAATAAGATGGATGATAAAGTTGGCCTTTTTTTTTTTTTTTTTTTTAAAAATTTTTTTTTGAAAACACACAAAGAGACTTCATACAGTACAGGATTAATGATACCTGCTTTGTTTTTCAGGCTGAATGGCTAAGTTTTATAAGTTTTAAACCTGCTGTGAAATGGATTCAAAATTCTTGTATTGGTTTGAGATCAATGCTTTAGTAAACCTAGCCATGAAACTTCACATTGATTTAAATCTCCATGTTCCTGTTTCTCACTGGAAGTGCTTTTATAGAAATAATGCTATCTGTATTTAGAATAGAGAACATCTGGGCCTCACCAAAAGCATGATGGACCAAAATGTTTTCTCCTACAATCTTTCACAGAACAAGAGTTGATCAATTTTAGACAAATTTTAAACAAACTCAATTTTTGACACAACATGGCAATTTTAAGAGATATTTAAAGTAATCTGTACTTCTTTCAAGTGCTTTGTAGAGCTGCAGTAGCGGCAATGAAGATGTAAAGCATATTCTTCTTCAGTGTATTCACCATGTCTGGTATAGGAAGATATTTCAGGCAACTTTGGAGCACCTGTCTGTATTTCAGCTACCAATTTTTTCTGAACTTTTTTAGGCTAAAGAGACAATTTCGCCTTTTTGGAATTTCATTATCAATTTTAATTATTGAGTTCTCTTTATTTTATTACTTTTTATTCTACTTATTATTTTTTATATAATTTTTCCCCATTTGCAGTGCTATTGCACATTTGTTGTTTACTTTATTTGTGCCATAACTTGTGCAAGTTTTGTGGTATACTTTGTTCAATATTAGAAGTTAAAATTAGGGTTAAAAAAAAGATAGGCAGAATATGAAGCATCAAGAGTTAAGACTTATAGAACTATGTAAAATGTAGGACAGTTGTTAGTGATAATGTTGAAAGTGACAATTGATAATTTCTTCATATTACAAATAAATCAAAACAACTAACATATATAAAAAAACAACTCTAAAAAAAAATGTTAGATAACTTGAAAAAGATACTTTTTAGCTGTATCTGTGTAAAAGCATCAAAGTCGCTATATTAATAAAATGATGTTAAATTCAAAAGAAAGAAAATTAATTTGAATACCATAAAAGTAAATAAAATCATAAAAATCATTTTGAAGCCCCTTAAAGAAAAGAAAAACTTCTCAAAGAGTTTAATTTCAATTATCAACAAATGTTTTATAGACCACTGTCCACAAAAGTATTTTAAGAAAAGTCATGCCATTATATAATTTTGTTTGCACACTTTGAAGCATCTTAGATCTTGCAAACTTAAAGAATTTAAATAACTTAAGAAGCATAATTGATGAACAAATTTCAAGGAAAAAATTAACTTCAATGATAGCACTTACAAAAGTTGTGTTTGAAGTATGCAAGTAACAAAAGAAGGCTCCAGAATTATAAATCAAAATCAATCAAAGAAATCCTTTCATATGCAAAACACAGAGAGAGAGAGAGAGAGAGAGAGCGAGAAATCCAAATTAAAAATCTGATGCGTACACCACGTGACATCCTTGTACGGCATATTAAATTATACGAAATTTTCCTGCATTTCATTTAAACATATTGAATTAACAGTTAACAAATTTTAAATTAAATCTACTTCGTCGATAGTGCATAAACCATAATAGAATAAATGCTCTCTTTAAAGTTCACTATATTTATTTACCATAGCCAGTCACACTTCAGCGCTTCATTTAACAGCGTTACATCTCATTCCTTTTATATCTCAGAGTAAGGAAAAATTATAGCATCCTGAAGAATTAACACAAGTTCTATTCAAATACTATAATAAATCTAAAAAAATGTATAAAAGAAAATAAAGAAATAAAAGAGAAGCAGTTTTTCATAGATGATTCAATGCCACTTACCTAATGCGTATGCACTACTAATTAATTCAGTTCTCACTTCGTAGTAAGGCAAAAATACATAAAAATTCAAAATGCCTTCATTAAAAATTGAAAGATATAGAAAAACATAAAACACCAAGTACAGTTAAGACAATTAAAAAACAATTTTTACAATCAAAATTACAATTTGTATGCAAAAACCAGCTAATAACTTAAATGATAATTTCAGAATGAATCAAGCATAATTTAATTCACAATAATAAAAGAAGACGCTACTTTGTTGTTGTGAAGCTTAGTTTCTCTAGATTGGCAACAAATCCACTATTCTGTTAAGCTTCAAATGTAAAAAAATATGGCTGCAATCATAACAGAATCACTTTAAAAACTTTTAAATTGTTGATAATTCCACAATTATTACATGTAGGTTAACTAAGGGCATAAAAATCTTAACCGAAAGACAAGAACAGCATAATTCAATCATTTTTAAAGCAAAAAATGCACAATTTACAAACTTATCTGAATAAAGAACCTGAGTTCACTGAGCTGAGTAACAGAGTGGATATACATATACATATATTCATATACTTTTAGTGCGGCCGATTGCAACCAAAGTGCGAGGTGCACATCTACATGTTACAGCAGCCCTATATACAAAACTTCAATGTTCTGAGGCTACTCATTTTTGAGTTATGTGAGATAAAGACATACATACATACGTATGCACAGATGCCATGAAAAAATCTCTTCAGAATCCATTTTAAATCAGTTTTACAATTATTTGGGGAAAAAAGTCCTTTATTCTGTCCTTACATATGGATGTCACTCAAAAACATTGTTAAATTGCATTCAATAGCTGTCAAAAGATATTTTTGTTGAAATACGGTACGTGAAATTTTTCACGATTACAATACTTCTTTTTTACTTCGTACAAAGATGTAAAAATTACAATAAAAATGGTAAACAAAAAGTGCTCATTGTTTAAAAAAATGGTATGTAGAAAAATGTATTCACAAAAGACCCATATATGTATAAATTTTAAATAAAACACCCATATATTAAAATTTACAGTTATTAAATTAATATCAAAATTAGTAAAGATTTTTCATTTCTTTTGTGAATTTCACTGGTGGACATTTACTTTGTAAACTAAATTTAATGATTCAACATATACTTTTTGCAACATAAAAAAATCAGTTTCGGTGTAAATGTTTCAGAATAAGCCAATAAAACTAATTACCTTAAGATTACAACAAATACATTTACCTGTTTGAGTTGAAATTACAGCAGCAGCTGTTTTGGGATATCTGTTCTAGAAAATTTTCAAGCCAAAAGACTTGGAGATGCATATCAAACACATTTTAGCCAACTCTGTTGAAAGGTTGGAATACAAATCTTGGTTTTAAAACAATTTCCGCGTATTGCCTCAATCAGCTGGGGAAGAGACTGACAATTTAAGAAAGACCTATTGCAAATACTGGCAGAAGGTTTTTTTTTTTTTTTTTTTTTTTTTTTTTTTGTGTGTGTGTGTGTGTGTGTGTGTGTGTGTGTAGGAGGACTGGTTAAAAAAAACTGAAAAACATAACTACTTTAAATGACCATGGATTTATTGAATAGTAATTGAAAAAAGAGCATTTTTTTGGCCAAAGAAATTTCAAATATTAGCCATTACAATATACTATACTGTAATCATACATATATTACATTGTCATTACAATATATTATATTGTATTTATGATTACAATATACACTCACGTTTGTGAAAATTGCAACACCATGATGGGCTTACGCGAGTGAGCTGAAATTTTCAGGAAATGCAAAGTAGCGCATGATATGCAAATGATTAGAATTGCAAATCCGTAGCGCATGTGTATGCTGAGCAGCGCCCTCTGAACGGCTGATGGATCCGAATAAATAGACGGCAGTAGCAAGGCGTGTATGGTTATCGGTGGTTATCTGCTAGTGGTAAACGTTAACTCAATCTGTACTTATGCCTCGTCGACGAAAGAGAGCGAGATTTGAACAACTTACAGAGTTTGAACGAGGGAGAATCATCGGCCTTCGTGAAGCTGGATTGTCGTATCGTGCAGTAGCCTCTCGTGTGCAGCGTAACAGCAGCACAGTGATGCGCGTTTGGAAGCAGTGGACGGACGAGTGTCGGACAACTCGGAAATCCGGGAGTGGACCCCGAAATGTGACGTCAGCTCGCGATGATAGACACCTGGTCCGCATGGCGCGGACGGACCGTACAGCTTCCTCTAGACAATTGGCAGCACTGTGGTCAATAGCTACAGGTGTTTCATTGTGTGCTTCATCAATTCGTAGACGTCTGCTGCAGTGTGGACTGCGCGCACGGACTCCTTTATACAGGATCCCCCTAACGCACGACCATCGCCGCCTGCGGCTACAATGGGCCAATCAGCATAGAGACTGGCGTGCTGATTGGCAGCATGTCGTGTTTTCTGACGAATCCCGCTTTAATTTGTGGTACCATGATGGCCGCATTCGTGTCAGACGCTATGCCGGTGAACGCCACCTTCCGGAGTGCATTATCGAACGCCACAGTGGACGAACACCCGGAGTTATGGTCTGGGGCGCCATAGCATATCATAGACGATCTCAATTGCTACGAATTGTGGGCAATCTGAACAGCAACCGGTATATCCGTGAAGTTCTACAGCCCGAAGCTGTTCCCTTCCTTCAAAGCTTGCCAGGCGCTGTATTTCAACAGGACAATGCCCGCCCTCATACTGCTCGGATTGTTAAATCCTTCTTTGCAGCGCAGCAGGTACAGCTTCTTCCTTGGCCTGCGTGTTCCCCGGATATGTCGCCAATTGAACATGTGTGGGATGTCATTGGTCGGCGTCTTGCTCGTGATCCTCGTCCTGTTGCGTCTGCAGACGAACTTTGGGTACGCGTACAAACGATATGGAATGCTCTTCCTCAGTCAGACATTCAAACTTTGTTTGACTCCATGCCACGTCGTGTAGCAGCACTTATTGCGGCGCGTGGTGGCCACACAAAATACTGATTCTGATCTCTTGTTCTTGTTTGTTTGCTTTGAACATTTAATCATTTATTTGTACCACTACCACTCAACTGTGTATTAAATTGCATTCAATTATGACGACTCCTTCTTGGTGTTGCAATTTTCACAAACGTGAGTGTATTATATTGTAATCATAAATATATTACACTGTAATTGTTTTTTTACGAGAGTTTACAGGCTATGAGGTATTTGGTGTATTTTGCTCAGATCCTGTAGACCAGAAGCTCTGATAAGTTGGACACCCCTGATATAAAATACACATAAGGGATGATATGAATGTCACAAACAATAAAAAATTCAATCTAATTAACAATAGATTTTAAAAAGGAAAGAAATTTTACTGCACATTTCTTGTTATTTGTCAATACTTTTCAGCAACCTCAATTTGTGATTAAAAATTTAGGAACTCTGCATACATACTGTGATTAAAATAATTAAATTTTTAATGCATATATGCATATTTAGACTAAAAAAATTAGAAGACTCTCATTAATTCTTATTTTCATTAAATGAAATTTACCTTTAGCTGTGTAATATTGTAATACAGCTCTAAAAGCTAGACTTCTTTCTCGATACGAAAGTATTTCTTCAGACAATGAAACCCATTCTGATCTTGTTGCATGTGAACCAAGCCTCAAACCCGAAATACATGGATACCAACATATGGAATCTTTACAAGCAGCTTTCACAGAAAATTTTGCAGTATTACTCATTGGAAAATCTAGGCATAAAATTTAGAAAGATATCAGTTTTCTCCCCTAAAGTTCATAAAAAAGAAAATGATCAAAATTATATTAACTAAATAAGTAAAATAGTTCGGTGTCTAAAAATTTAATCCTTTGCATATGGCTTCTGAAGTTTGAGTGGGATTATAGAGTTGCACCTACTATGGTTCATGCGAAGATTTTTTTCCCTTTGATTTTAATACAAATCCCACTCTTCTTTGGGGTATAGGTAAAATTGTCCTGATGGTATTTTGATGACAAATGGCTCTACACGATTCATTTCATTGCAGAGATTTTTAATAAAAGCCTTAGATTTGTTCATCCAAACATTCCAGTAATGCAAGAGTAAGCTGCATTCACCTATTCAGGCCATATTTCAGAACCAGAAAGTATAATAATCGAACCATATGCAAAGGGTTAAAATAAATACTATTATATTAAGCTTCATAACTTAAATGTTTTAGCTTTTAAAACACACACAGGAAAGATCCCTAAAATACTTTTTAGAAAACCCTAGAAATTTAAACTTTCACAGTTATTAAACAAAAATATGCCACAATCTATTCTAGAAATATGGATATTGCAGTATTCATTTTGAATAAAAAATTCCATTTTTTAAAAAGGCATCAATTTGTTACATTTTAAAATGAAATTCTGCACATTTTACATATTTTAAAAACGTATGCAGAAAATATAAAAAAAATTTAGTAAAATGGAAAAAAAAAGTTATCTGAATATCTCCTTAATATCTTCCAATATTAAAATTTTCTCCATCTTCTGACTCAAATAAATATCACATTTAACAACAAATACAAAATAATGCTAAATCTTTCTCCTTATACCTTACATTAAATCCATTACTAATATGCAATGCTGGTAATTAAGTATACAAGACAATATAAAGAGCAAATAAAAAAATTCTGTGTTTTTAAATAAAAAGTACTTTCACATTTGATTATCATACTTTTTTTTATGACAACAGGAAGCTAGTATGATTTCATTCAAAACAGACTCAAAAATACCAAAGCAGGCATTTGGTTATTGTTATAACTTAGCATTAATTTTAAAATGCTTAGAAACTCTTAGACATGGGTTGGCAAAAGCTTTAATTTCTGCTTCAATATTTAGAAGACATAAATTTCTGAATATAATGAAATGCATTTTGTTGACAGGAATTGAATAATGAATTTTATTAATGTGATTACAGGAATTTACACAAAAAGCTTTAAAAATAAGTTCAAAGGTAAATAATTTGAAATCTTATTCTAATATCTTTTATTACATTTTTCACTGAGATAAAGTACATCAATTAATATAATTTATTTAGTTCAGCTAAAACGGACGTTTTGAGAGTTCATGCTTTCATTTTCATCAATTTTATTTTACTTAAGTAATACACTACTTTAATATTCTTAAATATGTTCTAAATATGTAATACAAATTCATGATTTGTATATTCAGAACCAGCAATGACTACTTAAAAAAGTCTATGTTATACAACTAGAGTGCTTGAAAAAATTCTAACATTTAAGATAAGTTCCAATCATTAAAGAAAGCATATTTTAATCTTTCTTCTACCATTGGGGGAATAAGGGGGAAAATTAGCAGTAATAGCTTTCAAGGAAATGAACACATTTTCATTACTATCTCCTCTAATTGCATATCATAATTTAAAACTTTGAGATGCTAAAGTATGCTATCTATATCCTGTATAATTTTAGCCAGGGCTAATAAGAAATACATATTTCAGTGATTTTAGAATAGTAACTATTCAATACGAATGTTATGAAATGAATACTTCAATTTTTTTATTTAAATGATAAATTACATGAAAGGTTTAAAAATCCCATGAAAAGTATTACTTAAATTACTTACAATGTACCACTGAAATTGCATTTTTTTTAATAAATGCAATAAGAACTTTAGATAAACAGCAAATTAAAAAATGCATTTTAAATTATTAAAATAAAATAAAATTTTAAAAGCAAGAAATTAATAACACAGCATAAAAATAAGCCTATGAGCAAATTAGAAGACACTTCTTACAGTCACAAATTGAATATTCTGAAACTGAATATTTCTGGATATGACTTATTTAAGTTCTTTTATTGTAGGTTGTTGAATGAATATGAGCAATAAAGTATTTGTTTACTATCTGTGGACTGAACTCAGTGATACACAAGCTTAAATTTAAAATGCTTTAAACAGAAAATTTTTATCACTTTTAAAAGTTCATATGATAAATGCATTCAAGAATTTTAATAATAAATATCAGTAAAATTGACATCAAATCAATTGCAGACATTAATTTTAGTTACATATTTCTGTCAGAAATATATGCATGGAAAATAACGCACATATATTTATATAAATAAACTTCTATTACTAAATAAGAATATTACGTATTACATAGTTTTAGGTAAATGATTAAAGAATTTTACTTGAAAGATTTATTTTATTATAACAGCATCCTACACAAACAAATGCTTTTAATTCATCCATTTGAGAGAAGATGCTCATCATATCCTGCATAAGATTTCCACAGCAGTGCAAACCAACCATTAGAACAGGATTCAAACAGGATTTGTTAAAAGATCCTAAATAGTAATGAAATACATACAAGAATTGAGAAGAAAATACAAAATACTACAGTCAGTTCATTTTTTTAAACACATCTCGGTTGCAGTATTTTGATCACATTATTGAATTATATAATACAAATCTATTTTCAAATCAAAAACTGTTTATTTTTAAAAATATCAATAATATTTTCTTCAAATTCTCAAGACAATTAATACATGATTTCATATCAAGTATTCAAGAAATCAGGTAGAAAGCTATAATAGAATTGTCAAATAGTACTTCAATAAATAAATATTCATGCACCTACTATAATTCAACAAATAAACATTTACACACTTAAATGCATGCATTTCAACAGATTCCAATAACACCAAATATAGAAATAAGGAGGTCATCCTTGAGAAGCAACTGCCACTAAAAGTTCACCATGCTAGATGTAATTTACTTCTATAATTTTGTATTTATATAGTTATTTTTCATATTAATTTGGCCCATTTATAAATTTCTCATGGCATAGAAATTCCTAAGGGGTTAGCACACATTTATCACAGTTTAGAGACTTGTCAAGGATTTCGGTACCAATATTTGAAAAAATCAATGAATATAAGTATTATGGCAGGAAATCAGATTTATCATTTCAAAACAGAAATTAAAATTGTTCAATTAACAATGCATATGAAAGGCTACCTAAACATTTTCATATTCATTAGAAGTAAAATACAAATATAAAAATAAAATATAGCACTAGACAGAAAAGTATTATTACGAAATGGATACAGAAAAATGAAACAAGAAAGTAAAATTCTTTTTAAGTTAAAATCAGTTTAACTTGAGATTTTGAATTCGAATTTAATTAATGTTTGAGAATAGAATAGTGTGCAATAAACTATTTTGTATTATGTGCATCTGAATGCCAAAATAATAGTCAATAATAAAGGCCCTTTTATGTACATTAAAAAAAGGAGGGGAAGAGGTCCTAATCTTACAAAAGAACAAAAATTAATTTTCTGTTCTTTAATATGAGCATTTATGCACACTAAACAAATTATAATTATTGTTATAATTCAATTCAGTAAAAGTTTTTCAACTGTTCCTTAAAAAATATTATTGAAACTTAATAATATTTCCTACAAACAAACAAAACTGAAAGCTTTCAGATTTTGAGAGCATTTGGACTAATGTTTCTTTGGCCTAAAAATATTTAAAAACTGCCTAGCTTTAGAATTTCCAATAGATAATCTCATGTGCTGGAGATAAAAACATTTTTTTTTTCTGTATAATGTTGCCACTGTTCCTGTTGAAATCATTAATCAAAAATTCATTAAAATATGAAATACACAATAAAAGTTCAAATACAATTCATATTTTGTGCAGGACTGCGTTATTCAAAATTTGATAGTTCTAGGTACCATTGTTTTTTCACAATGCGAAAAACATGCATACATTCATGCAAATTTCAGACTTCTATAGTGATTCAATGCAAAATCCCATTTTGAGACTAATAGCCCTTCTGGGCTAACTTTCCTTTGGGCTAAAAATTAAGAATGAAAAATATGCAAAATGAGTTAGAATATTTTATATTATTAATACCAGTCATTTATTTATTTGACTGCTAAGAGTTTACCATTTGCACAGCTTGAAATTTTACAGCTACAAGTAAGATCTTTGTTATAGGCATTCAATAAAGCAGTTCTAACCTCAGAAAGACAAATGGCAGAATTTTCAACTTTCACAGTCATATGATACAATGCTTTGCTGCAGGGATCTGGAAAAAAAATCATTTAATTACTTATTAAATGTATCTTCTTGTATGTAAAAATATCATTCTTGTGTAAGATTCTACTTATAAAATATAATGAACAGAAAAAGGTGAAGTAGAAGATTAATTAAATAAATAAGACTAGGATATAATATGAAATGTTAGGAGGAGGAGAAAAGAATGAAGCAAGTTTTTTTATATGTTAATTAAAAACAAAGTTTACATAAAATTAGTCACAAAACCAATTTTGAATTAGTTAATTTTCTTAAAAAAATATTTCATTAAAAATGTTTTCAAGAAACATACACACATAGACATATATGTGAGGTTACTTTAAAAAAATTTAATTAAAAAAAAAAAGACCAAACTCTTTAAAACTGTGTGCCAATTGCTGCAGATGGCCCCTCCGGTCACTGTACATATTGTTACGTGCGTACGGGTTCGTTATATATTGAATGCACAAGTCGTTAAAAAGTTAACAAAAATTTATTCTTTCCACAAGAAATAAATTAAAATGCTGAAATATTTCTTCATAGATCTTCGCACAATATCTCAAACGTTTAGCAAAAACTCAGTTCAAAACAGATAAAATAGCTCTATCTCACAGCGAAATTGCTACAATCAATACAGCATTAAGTAAACAAACAGCAGTTCGCCGTTTTACAGCTACAAGTATAACAGCAACAACAACTAACTGAGATGAGGTGTTTCACTTCGGCTTTTATAAGCTTTTTAATTATCAGTAGAACAATCAAGATATTTCTAGACTTTTCTGGATGGCAACAGTAATTACGAGATATTTATTTATTAAGCATTGAATGCACGCGCTCTTTTATTTTTATTGTTATTTTTTTTTTGACGTAGCTTTCTCTTCAAAAATTGTCTGCGTTGCTAAGGCAACATGAAGTAAATCTAATTACAATTCTAAATAAATAGCCAAATAAATGTGAAATTCGTAACATTGCCCCCTTCCCAAGGACTGCACGTCCCGGGCAGTACAATCCCTGGACAGGAAGCCAAACTTACAACTAAAGCATCAGTGCTATAATAAACATAACTTTATAATAACAAAATAAACAATAATTAAAATAAGTGACTTTCAGCAATTCTATCCAACGCGAAATACAATTCAAATACTAAGTACAAATACTATCAAATACAAATGCTATTAAACACA
>KK116574.1:147473-181928 GCA_000611955.2 Stegodyphus mimosarum
CAGGAGGTCTTCCCATCATATGTCGATAGCTTCAGAGAAGGATGCGCAGGCATGGCTAGGAATTTAAAAGTATCCGAATTGCTTCCTGCCGTCGCTACGAATTTCTTTAAAGTATCAACTTCTTTCGCAACCGCAGAAACCTTGTCATCAATTTGTTTTTCGATTTGGTGTTGGACGGCAGAGACTCTTCCTTCGATTCGATGTTCCACAGCAGAAACTCTTTCTTGAATTTGTTCTTTCACAGCAGAAACTCTGTAATCGATTTCTTGTTCTACGGCAGAAACTCTCTCTTCTATTTGTTCTTTAACAGAAGAAACTTTATTTTCAATCGCGTCTATTCTGCCTTCCATAGCCTCAAATTTATTTTCTATTATGCAAGTAATTTCCTTTTTCATTTCTTCTTGACTTGCTTTAACAGCTCTCATCTCATCTTTAACAGATTCCTGAACAGCCTTAATTTCATCCTTAACAGATGCTTGACCAGCTTTCATCTCCTCTTTAACTGATTCTTGATCAGCTTTCATCTCCTCTTTAAATGCAGCAAAGGCTGCCATAAATTGCCTTAGTTGTTCTTCCATTGCTCTAGTTAATGGCATTCAAAAATCCCACCGCTGCCACCAAAAATTGTTACGTGCGTACGGGTTCGTTATATATTGAATGCACAAGTAGTTAAAAAGTTAACAAAAATTTATTCTTTCCACAAGAAATAAATTAAAATGCTGAAATATTTCTTCACAGATCTTCGCACAATATCTCAATATCTCAAACGTTTAGCAAAAACTCAGTTCAAAACAAAAAATAGCTCTATCTCACAGCGAAATTGCTACAATCAATACAGCATTAAGTAAACAAACAGCAGTTCGCCATTTTACAGCTACAAGTATAACAGCAACAACAACTAACTGAGATGAGGTGTTTCACTTCGGCTTTTATAAGCTTTTTAATTATCAGTAGAACAATCAAGATATTTCTAGATTTTTCTGGATGGCAACAGTAATTACGAGATATTTATTTATTAAGCATTAAATGCACGCGCTCTTTTATTTTTATTGTCATTTTTTTTTGACGTAGCTTTCTCTTCAAAAATCGTCTACATTGCTAAGGCAACATGAAGCAAATCTAATTACAATTCTAAATAAATAGCCAAATAAATGTGAAATTCGTAACAATATCTTGCAGCATATCTTAGCAACACATCAGTTTTTACTGGGTTCCAGTCTATGCACCAGTTGTTGAGTAACTACTTATTGAATGAAATCATGTATAAACTGATCATTGGACTACTAAAAAAGCAAAAATGAAGGCACTGGAATAACAATGCATTTGTGTGAAATTTTGAATAAAACTGAGAAAACTTAAATGGCAACATTCCAAGAGCTTCAGCAATGATGCTTAATATACTGGTGAAATAAATTAAGAGAATTTTCATATTTGAACTATGATCTCCAGAACTACTGGACAGATTTTAATAAAATTTGGTGTGAACATAGATTGATATAATATAAACAAAATAAACATTCACCAGTTATAATAGACACACATGTTCGTGTGTAACACTCATGGGAGTCTTAACTTCTGAAACAGCGGTTGCAGAAGACACAAAAGAAATGGGTTAATAGGGGGTATGATCCCCTCTTACAGACATACAGTCCTCGCAGCGTGATGTCATACTGGGAATAAGGCAGTTTATCAGTGCCTGTGGCAATTGGTCCAACTCATTCAGCAATGCAGTTTTCAGTTCCTGGATGATTCTCGGAGGGGGTTTGCAAGTTGCAGTTGCCCTGGCCAGAGCGTCCCAGACATGCTCTATCAAGTTGAGGTCTGGAGACCTGGCTGGCCAATCCATCCAGCGAATATCCTCACTCTCGAGAAATTCGTCGACCAGAAGAGCTCTATGTGGCCTCGCGTTATCGTCCTGTGAGATAAACTCGGGGCCCACTGCACCCCAGAAAATGCGAACATAGGGCTCCAAGACCTCATCTCTATACCTCATACCAATCACACAGCCTTTTCCAAAGACATGGAGAGGTGTACGGCCACCCAATATGATGCCTTCCCAGATCATTACTGCTATAATTGTTGATTTCGAGGACATTGGAGGGTAGGTAGTGGGTCCCTGGCTTTCTCCATATGAAAGTACAGCGAGAAACGGTTATTAGGCTAAAACAAGACTCATCACTGAACAGAACGGTAGCCCATTGCTCCGTACTCCCATCACAATGCTGCCTGCACCATGCTAATCGAACTCTCCTGTCCGTAGACGTGAGCGGGATGCAAACAGCCCATCTTCTGGCAAACAACCCTCTCTCATTCAGTCTTTTGAAAACAGTCACCCTTGTTATACGAGTTCCTGTGGCTGCATACAGGTCCCGAGAGAGCTGAGAAGCTGTAGCCCTCTGTTACGCCTCGCTAAAATGGACAAATAGTGATCTTCTCTGGCCGTCGAGGCTCTTGGACAACCTTGCCCAGGCTTTCTCTTGATGGATTCAGTATCCTGGAAATATTTCCATAGGTTACAAAAGACGCTGGGTGTTAAATTAAATTCTTTGCATGTCTGGACTTGTGATTGGCCTGCCTCCAGCTTTCCCACAATTCGCCACCTCATTCCATCATCTAAATGTTAGTGATTACTCATTTTTACTGTTCTGATGTGAATTTAGCCGACTGCTGCAAGATAACACCAAGAAATTCGACGAGGTGTGCTAGCAAACGCAATTTGTCTCACCCTCCGAACACTTAGAAAGAATGTTTTTCTACTGGCTCCGTCTACAAACATGTCTATGCTTACGCATCTGCCATACAAGATCTGCATTTTTATCTAGAAGCAGTGTTTTTTCCTTTAGTTCAGTTCTTTTCATGCAATTCGCAGTGCAATGACTGGTTTCAGAGTTTTTAAGGAGGGCAGAAGTTTGGTTGTGAAGATTTAAGGACCGGACAACCATTCATGTCGACAACCAACAAAGTATGCATGCTGCAATTCAAGAAAATCATTGTTTATATACTCTTGAGGTTATTAAAGAAATATAGGATCTTGCTGTCAAATCCTGACCAAAAAACTTTTAATGCATCATGTCAGAGAAAAATTTGTGCAGCATTTGTTGATAAATTACCAGAGTAAGATTAATTAATGATATGGATTTTGGTTGAAATTTATTCAAAAACTGCTTGCAAATGCAAATGTAGAAGACAACTTCCTCAAGAACATACAGATTATGGGATGTGTGTGCACATATATGATGCGGGTATGCAGAATTCAGAATTGGTAGGGAAAGTCTTTAACTAAAGAAAGCTTGGATGACTTACTCAAACATCAAAGTGATAATGGTTGTGTTTTTGACTGGAAAGATAATAACCACTATGAATTTCTATGATGTGGTCAGACAGTAAATGAGGACACCTACCAGAGAATTCTAATACAACTGAGAGAGGCCTGAACTGTGAAGGAATCAGTCAAGGATGATGCATAATGACAACACTTCAGCTCATGCATCATTCTTTGCTACCAATTATCTGATAAAACAGTGCACTTCCATTGTGTCCCACAAAGTTTATTCTCCAGATTTGACCCCAGTAGACATTTTTCTCGTTCCCAAACTTAAAATCACTTTGAAAGGACTTTGTTTCCAATCCAGAGAGAAAATTTACGAAAATGTGACATTAAAAAAAAAAAAAAAAAAAAAATTTAAGATTTCCAACAGGTACTCCAAAAGTAGAAATGATGGCAGTGGTGTTTTGACATTAGAGGGAAGTACTTTGAAGGGGATAATGATTAAAAGTTTTCAATATAGACAATAAATCAAGAACAGCAAATGTTGGGTCCTTTTTGAACAGTCCTCATATAGATGATACACATGTATACACATCCTTTACAAAACAAAACTATATAGCAAACTGCATACATTTATCCACTAATTATTATTTACTGATTTCTTATTTATACAGAATACAGGACAGAAACATTAAAGAAAAAAATGCTGCACAACATCATATATGTAAGAAACATATTACGTATCATATGGTTTCGCGTATAACTTTCGGTATTAAAAATTTTACATCAATAGCATCAAATAGCATGCATCTACATCAAATTACACTGCATATCTTACGATCATATTACAAATGACACTGCATAGAATTTTTATTCTACGTAAGAGGCACACTATGCTTCCTCTTTTGTCCTTGTATACTCTTCCTTTACCAAGCATACATGAATATTTCCACAATAGTACTAGCTCTTACTCTGAATAAGATTGTTAAATTATTTGTAATTTTTATTATTGAATGTTTCAATAAATTAGTATTGTTATTTAGTTTTCAATTTATATATATATACAAGTATAATTTTTATACTTGTCTGCAAACCTGAATCTTTCCATCATTCTTCTTACTGAACTTATCAAAGGCATGAATAAGACTTACTGTATCCTGCTTGATACGATGGTGTACCTGAAAACTTACAACTCAAGTATCAATTATCCACATGGATTCTCCTGTTCCTGATTAAAAGAGACCACATTTCCTCAAAAACCATAAAGCCATCTTACATAGAAATTCAGATCAATATTTACCTTGATTTTAAATTCACAGTTTTTAAATTAATATTTTTTTCCATTTATTGTGCACTGTAATATGAAGATAAGCATTAAAAATAAAAACATCATAGAAATTTTATTCACCTTGGGCTTTAAAATTTTATTTAATTGTTTTAAGCATAAATAATTTCATTAATTTGAACAACACAGCAAGATAATATTATTACTTTTCAAAAATCAAAGTGAAGCATTACGTTCATCTACATTTACTGAAACAGTTTAACAAACATAAGGTATATAGCAATTAAAGATGATTACCATCTTTAAGTCGAGACACAGCAGCATCAGTGTATGCAGGCACTGAATCAAGACCTATACATTTTACACCACAATTATGGTGAAGTGCTTGATCGAGATAACCCTGTTAAAAAAAGCACAAAAATTATTTTTGAATGAGCACAGGAAAAGACAAAATATCACATAACAATTTAATATTATGTAATGAATGCTACATTACACAAAGACAATTTACTTAAATTTTTTTCTTCCTCTCAGTTAAAGAAAATAATAACTATTAGTAAATAACCCTAAAGAATTTTAATATAACTGACGCTCTTTTTGGTTAGTCTATATTTTAGGGTGACCCTTGGATTATCACCAAATTGTCGTTTCATTTATGGTAATTGTTGAATGTTATGGAAAACCTATTATGACATTATTGGTTGCATAATTGCAGTGAATTTGACTGGTGGGAAAATATTTGCAACGGCTTATTTCTGCGTTGGATGTCAGTTAGGAAGTATGTTGCTTATTTTGTGCATTACATCGTAAAATGGCTAACTGACTGGCATGTGAATGAAAGTTTAATTAGTAGTCATTATAAGTGCCCTGTTTGTATGAAGGAAATGCATATGGTCGAACAGAAAGATCATTCAGATGGCTTTGAATGGGTTTGTCACAAGAAATGCCACCGAAAGTCCAGCACTATGAAGTATATTTTTTACTCTTATTTTTGTCAATTTATGTGGTGATGCCAATATACAGATTCTAGTTTAGATAATTTTAAGAAGTTTTTGGATGCTGTTAAGGAATTTTGTGTAGACTGAAGACGCAGAAATTTCAAAATAAGGTAAGTGGATATTTCCTTTGTGTGGTGTGTAGATGCGACATGATGTATCTCCTTTTTTATGTTATTTCATTGTTTGATTTAAAATGCAGTTTATTGAGATTATTAACAACAAAAAAGTTTGGCTCTACTGTAGAAATGGGTGCTCCTTTGATACTTAAGTGAAAATAGATCTATGTGTATATGGACAAAGTCAAGGAATTGTGCAATGCCAAAGTTTGTGCAATTCTCTGATGTTTTTTGAAGTGAAAATAGATTGATGTGTACATGGACAACAAATCTGTGTAATTCTTTGACTTGTTATTTTGGTTTGTGTTTGAAATTGTGCCTTGCTGGCCAATTGCCAAAAACTGCCAAGGGGCACCCTGAAATATATTTTTACCCTCTTTTTTATTCAAAATAAATTAATCATTCTTGTGCACATAAGTTTGTCCATTATTCTTTAACCCTGGAATGGAGGGGCCGATGTACAAAGTACGCCAATGCCATCTTTTGGGTTGTAATTTTTAGACAACCCCTTCCTGAGCTTGCTCCCTTTCTGTACCCTCCTAGAAACATTTCGTGAGTGCAAGGCATCTAATAGTCTGGTTTTCGCCTTCCCTCCGAAAGCAGTTATTATGAACATGTCGCACAGGCGAATGCAGTACGCCGCTCCTTCAAGTATGTACAGAGAGAATATTGTACCTCCTGAAGATTATTTGTGCATTTTAGAAGAAGTCTCGGTTGATGAGGACTCTGATAATTTGGATAACACATCTGATGTCGATGAATCAGAAGTCACTGAATATTCTGATCATGAAAGTGACTCAGAAATTGAGGGAAATGTTTCTAAACATCCTCATTTTCCTTCCTCAAATTATATTCCCCCCACAAACGACGATTTTAGTGATGATGAAAATGACATAGGCCCTTTAGAATAGGAGGGCTGTTTTGTAAAAACAATTTACAAAAAGAAAAAAGTTGCAGAAAAGATCCTGAAAGAGCAAAAGGAAACTTATAAGTGGAATGAAGTTCTCCTCAAGAGCAAATTTGCCAGAACACCTCGAAAAAATTTGATAAAAAGAATATTCCCAAGTATCAAAACTTGTGATGACATAAATGATGAGCTCTTTACTTTCCAGAAAATCATAAATATAAATATGATTGATGCTATCATACAATATACAAATATTTACTTCAAATGTAACAAGACTATGGATGATCTCCAAAATACTGATAGAGCAGAAGTATTGGCCTTTTTAGCAATTTTATTCTTATTAGGGTGCAAAAAAAATGTCAAAACTAAATTTAGAGGAAGCACGGGCAAAAGATGGTACTGGAATTGAAATTTTGCAAGGGGTCATGGGTCTCAAGGGATTCAGAAGCCTGTGTACTGCTATTAGATTCGACGAAGGCTATGACAATTGTTTTATATGTAATGAAAAAAAAAATAAGTGTGCATTACTGCTCAATACTTTACACGATGATGATAAAATTGATCAGGAAACGAATAAGCCTCACATAATCGTGTATTATAACAAGTATGAAGGCGGAGTTGACACGGTAGACCAACTTTGTAGTATGCAAGCATCAAGTTCAGAAGATTTTTTTTGAAAAATCTAGCTGCATTTTTGATAAAACCACATCTTCAGAATTGTCTAAAGTTGCCATTTCTCCTGACACATAGGGTAATAACAGAAGTGGATGAGATGGCTGAAAAGGATGGGAACCCACCTGCAAAAACGGTCAAAGGACGTTGCGCTGAGTGTGGTAGAATGAAGAATAATTACACTACCATAAAATGTTCTGAGTGTTCTAAGTTTACTTGCAAAAATCATCTGGGCAAGATAGTAAAACTTTGCAAACCCTGCTGCAGTGAACAAGGACAATCTGAACAGGATTAAAATAGCAAAATGTTTTTATTTTTAAAATTTTTTCATTTGTTGAATTTATTACTTACCAAACTCTTCTTTATGGAATATTTATAATTTGTAAATTTGATTTATGATTTTATAATTTTTCATACAGAAAATAACATGCATATAAAATAGCATACTATATAACTTTAAATTACATTTCCAGTGCATTCCATTTTTTTAATTAATTAAAAATTCATAGTTTCCATCTTTACTGCTTTTTTTTCTGTTCTTCTTTTTCTTATATCCTTTTTACTATGATGAATCACTTTATTAATGCAATGTATAAGATTAAATATTTTCAAATACGAAGTAGAGGCTCGAAAAACGACCTGGCGTACTTCATACGCCGCCCCTCTATAATTGAACCATACGTCAGCCCCTCCGACTGAGGGTTAAAGATATATAGATATGAAACTAAACTATGCTGAAAGTCCGTCTCACAGGAAATGGTTAAAAACTATGAGAGCATCAGAAACTACTTAACACATTACCGACCGGCCGTCGATTAATCGACGTTTGCTCCCTAGCGCTTACCGACCGGTCATCGATTAATCGACTTTTGATCTTTCTGTTAGATTTGGTTAGGTTAGATTGACAAGTAGCATGCAGCAAGCATTTCGCATTCTTTATTCAGATAATCGGTGCTTTTTTCTAAAGATCAAAAGTCGATTAATCGACGACCGGTCAGTAAGCGCTAGGGAGCAAATGTCGATTAATCGACGGCCGGTCGGTAATGTGTTAAAATGTAAAGGTCTGATAAAAATCATAACCATGAAGTTATAATCTGTCAGTGATAAAAAAAGTATTTTTAATATCCTATATCTGATTTCCAGAGATGCACGAGATTTCAGCAAAGTATGAAGCACACATTAGGTAACTTTTATTTTTCCTCAACAGCTGTTTTTCATTGCAATCGTTCTCAATGCAAAATCATCACCGCTACTACTATTAAACTTTTTGAGACAATTTGTGATGTAAAGCATTACAGTAGTCTAAAGCTAATTTTCTAGTTTGTCTACAGTAATGCAATCAATTGCATTTTTCAGCAACAGAATTAAATTTATGGAATCATACAAGTTGTAATTGCAATGGACATCCAGATGCATTAATTTTTTTAAAAATATGAAATATATTCCATGCCTTATGATTAGGAGCCCAAAAGGGCTTACAAATCTGCCATTTGCAGTCAGTTTTGTTCCATCAGTAGTTTATATCAGTGCCACTCTCAGATGTTTTGGGCTGATATTTTTGTATTTCAGCAATTAAGAATTCCCTTGAAATATAGTTACTTTTTATCTTATACTTCTTCCTGAAATACCATGCAATGAATGTTTCATTACAGGAAAACTGCTTGATGATTCTATGGTTTTTTTTTTTTTTTTACTAATTTGATTTGCGAATTCAGAACTTCTACATCAAGGATGCCAAACTCGCGGCCCGCGGGCACAACAAATATTTTTGCGGCCCTGCCAATATATCGGCAAATAATAATATATAATAATAAAATAACATATCGACGAAGAAAAAAATGAAATGTTTACTGCTAAGTAATTAACGATAATTTATTCAGTGTTGTTAGATTACTCACAGCGAGCTGACACACACACTACTACATAAATTAAAAATGCATGTGAGTAGTTTGCGTTCAGCTACCTTCGGCTTTTGGGGGACACGTGCACTCAGAACTTGTACGCATCCCCCGATAGCTGAATGTGGCCGAACTCATGGTCTCAGTTTTCCAATCATAGTTTTGTATGATATATTGGTGCATGCACTTTGCTTTATTATTAATTATTACTTAATTCATATTGTTACGGATTTCATAGTTATTTATTTATTTAGTTTTTTTTATTTAGAATTGTAATTAGATTTGCTTCATGTTGCCTTAGCAACGCAGACGATTTTTGAAAAGACAGCTGCGTTGGAAGGTTAAAAATAGAACAGCGCGTGCATTTAATACCTAATAAATAAATATCTCGTAATTGCTGTTGCCATCCACAAAAATCCAGATATTTATAGATGTTTCCAGTATATTCGAGAAATTAATTATAAAGCTTATAAAAGCCGAGAACAAACAACTCATCTCAGTAGTAGCTGTAGTTCTAGCGAACTGTTTGTTTACTTAATGCTGTGATTGATTTGTAGCGATTTCGCTGTGAGATAGAATTAGTTTCTCTGTTTTGAATTGATTTTTGCTAAACGTTTGACATTTTGTGATATTGTTAGAATATTTTTGAAGAAATATTTCAGCATTTTGATTTATCTCTTGTGGAAAGAATAAATTTTTGTTAACTTTTTAACGTTAACCGTGTTTATTCCAGCCCTTTGTATTCAGTATGTCTATATCAAAACCAAGTGGTAGTAAAATTAAACGAAAAATCGCTGACGAACATAGAATATTCCAAGTAAAATGGGAATTAGAATATTTTTGCTGTGAAATAAAAGATAAAATAATCTGCTTGATATGTAATAATACTATTAATGTACCAAAGTTATATAATATTAAACGTCATTACGAACAACACAAATCGAAATATAACAATTACGAAGGATTAATGAGAGAAGAAAAGTTGAAAGAGCTCAAGTTAGGAGTGAAAAAGCAACAGTCCATGTTTAGTAAAGTATTGCAAGAAAGTGAAGCGGCGGTACATGCAAGCTACGTCTTGTCCGAGTTGATAGCTAAACATTCGAAGCCTTTTACTGACGGTGATTTCATCAAGGAATGCCTAATGAAAGCTGGAGAAATTGTTTGTCCTGGAAATGTGAAGGCTTTTCAATCAATTTCATTGTCTCGAAATACAGTTGCGGAAAGAGTTACTGATTTAGCCGCGAATTTAAGTGATCAGATCAAAGCAAAATCATCTAGTTTCGAAAGTTTCTCCATTGCCTGTGACGAGAGCACGGACATTAGTGGCAAAGCTCAATTAGCAGTGTTTCTTCGTTCTTGTGACAAGAATTTTAACATTTTTGAGGAATTACTGGAACTAATACCGATGCCTGGTACTACCACAGGAGAAGATATATTTACTTGTGTTTTTGGACTTCTGCAGAAATACAATCTACCTTTGGCAAAATTAAATTCTGTAGCTACAGATGGCGCTCCATCAATGACCGGGAAAAACAAGGGCTTCGTAGCATTACTAAGAAAAAAACTTAGTGAAATTCACGGTTCAAACATTCATCATATGCATTGTATTATACATCAAGAAGTTCTATGCACGAAAGTAATAAATATGGAGAATGTTTTGTCATATATAAAAAAAGTTATAAATTTTATAAGATCTCGAGGTTTAAATCAGCGTCAATTCACTGCTTTCTTAAGTGAGTTAGATAGTGAATATTCGGGTTTGTCCTACTATACCGAGGTACGTTGGTTATCTTGCTCCAAGATTCTCAAACAATTCTGGGATTTGAAAGAAGAAATATGTCAGTTTTTAAAAACGAAAAATCAAGACGTAAGTTTGTTTTACGATCCAATATGGATACAAGATTTATCTTTCTTGGTTGATATAACCAAACACTTAACCGATTTAAATTTATCGTTACAAGGAAAAGATCATATCATTACGAACATGTTTGACATAATTAAAGCATTCAAATGTCAACTAGTTCTTTGGGAAAAACAACTTAAAAATGAAGATTTGACGCACTTCCCGACGTGCAGCATGAACAAATCAAGTTTAGATGATACTTGTTCGTATCAAAAATACGCAGAAAAAATTGCAAATTTAACAACTGAATTTGAAACGAGGTTTAATGATTTTAGTTCCCTCGAAGACAATTTTTTTTTGTTTTCTTCGATTTTCTCAATAAGTATTGACTCAGTACCCAGCCATATGCAAATGGAGGTGATCGAGATTCAATGCAACTCAAATTTGAAAGCAAAATTCATTGAAGTGGGCGTGCCTGAATTTTACAAATATTTACCAGCCAGGTTTGAAAATACTCGAAAATTCGCATATGAAATTATTTCCATGTTTGGTAGCACTTATCGGTGCGAGCAGTTATTTTCAGTCATGAAAGGTAATAAGTCTCCTATTAGAAACCGTATTAATGATGCTCACCTTGGGTCAGCGTTGAAAGTTATCACTGCAAACAAAATTTCTCCCGAAATAGGAAAGATAATAGCAGAGAAGAGATGTCAAGTATCAGGACGTAAACATTAAATTTTTCTTGTTCTTTTCTATATAAATATATATATATGTTTATTATTGTATTATTCGAAATAAATCTACGTTTCTATGAATATTGATTTTTTTTTTGCGGCCCGCCTAAAGTTAAACCTTGTTCGTTTGGCCCAAGTGTACCTATGAGTTTGATCCCTGTTCTACATCAAGCTCTAATTTTTTGTAATATACTTTTCCATTAATACTACAGTATCTTTCCACAATTAGTTATAATAAGTGAAAACAGAAACCCAAAATGCATTCTGAATACTGGGACTTAAATAAACTACACATAATTTCACTAAAATTACATTATAAAGTAACATTAAATGTAAATAATTACACACACACACACATATGTATATAGCATGCTTTGTACAACAGAAAATATCAATTACTCAAAAAAGCAATGCCAGAGAGAAAGTTACAGACTATAAATGAACAATTTGAATAGTTATTACAGAGATACAATATAATTTACTTCACACACACACACACACACACACACACACACACGCACACGCACACGCACACACACACACACACACATTTAATATTTAAAAGAAGTAATAATTAGAAAAATGCCAGTAAAAATAAAGAGTATAGTGAGCTAAAAAAAGATACGAATGATGAAGGTATGATATAAGTTGAAGAAAACTGATTGCTTCAAATAATCCATTAAACACATTTTTAATTAAAACTAATCTGATTTATAAAATGCTTTAAGTAATATAATATACTTAAAAAATAAAAAAGGACTGAAAATTCAGTCGATAAAAATTTTTAAATTGGCTACTACAGAACGAATTTGATGTTTGTAAAACTCAACTTGTTTTAGACTTACCAATCCAGAACCAATGTCTAGGACATAATTACATTCAAGATTCTTGCAGATTTCCTCAATTAGAATAGACATAATTTTTATTTCAAGTTGCTTCTTTCGTGGAGTGTTCTTATTTACAAAAGTTTTCACTTGAACTTTCGTTTCTTGCAAATTAGATTTAGGAAAACGAAAGCTTCCTAAATCACAACACTTTTTGATGAATGTTTTCAGCATTTCAGGCCAATCCTCCTAATAAGGTTACAAAACAGATAGTGTTCAAGACATTAAGAAAAAAATTATTAAAATTAAATTTTCATACTGTTTATAAAAATTAACAAAATGCTTATAAGATATTATATGCTTACAAGATATATTTAAAAGAATTAAAGCAATAAATTTAGTATAAAGCGTTTTTCAATATATATTAGAAAATATTGCAGTACAGAAAAAATCATTTGGTATCTAATGTATTAACACAACCATCTTAGTAGATTTTAAAACTCTTATTTCAGTATTGTATGTCAATGAGTATAGCCTAGAAGTTGTAAAGGTAATTAGGTACTTGCAAATTATTGCAACCACCTTAGAAATCACCAAATTTTCAGAATCTGCAAACTCTGGAAACCACAAACAGGACCATTCTTCCAGCAATCATGCTCATAACAATCCTTCAATGAAGCAATGCTGCCATTTTCATATGCGTTCTTTTTTGTTGCATTCCAAGTTCCAATTTTTTTATAAAAAAAATTGTCCCATTTTTCGGCATAAACTTAGTTTTAAAATATGAGCTTGTGGAATTTGCCAGCAATAGAAGAAACTGCGGTAAAATTTCTGCAAGAACATAGAATTTTGTTAAAAATTTTCTAAAGGGAACAACAAGAAAATGCATTCCCTACATAGCTACTGTTACCGAAGATTGCACAAAACTGAATTTCCCCAACTCTGTTTTTTTTTTTTTTTTTTTTAAACTGTGAAAACACAAAATGTGAAAAAACAAAGTTTTACTTAAGGAAAAAAAAAAAAAAAAAAAAAAAAAAAAAAATTACAGAAAGTTTTGAAGGCTTAAGTTTTTTTTTTAAAGTTTAAACTTTAGTTAATAATTCAAATTTGTATTTTAAATTACTAAATTATGTTTTTCTTTTCTATGTTGATACTGTTTAGCAACTTACAATAAATATTGACAGTTTGACGATCTTTCTGGAAAAAAAAAGGAAAACCACCAACTTGCACGTGGTACATAAACTTTCATCTATAACCTTTTTGCCTGTTCATAATCTTTTCATCTGTAAAAAATCAACAAACTGTGCCAAGTTGGTTGCAATAATATGCAAATACAAATAGTAATTTTTAATAGTTTGAATAAGTTTCACATCTTTCTTTCTCTCCATCTTTTAATGTAACTCCTTTTACTCACTATAAAAATCATTTTTTATACACATAAGATACTATGATCATAAACTTTAATTCTGAAAAGGTTATTTTTGTTTATTTGTGAAGAGTACAATAAATATCCCTTTATATTTGGTGGTTTCATCCAATTGCTAAAATGCAAAAACCTTCTTAAAAATTGAAGAAAGTTTTTAATGCATAGCATCAGATCATCAATGAAACTATAATCAAAAACAGATATGAGCATATTAATTAATCTTTTTATTACCCTAAAATTTTTTATTGACAAATAAAAAATAGTCAGTTATTTAAAATCTCTTTATTATATAACTTCCCTTGTAAGCAATGTTAATCATAAGAGCTTTTTTGAAGATAAAATGGGGGGAGAAAACATTGAACACATTACTTATATACCATTTAAAATGTCTATGAGAATAAACAAAATGAATACCTTGATAAAACCAAATGGTAGTTGATTCAAATCTTTCCATGGAAGATCCATAAGTGACTCACACCACTAGAAAAGCAAGTTAAATAAACTTAATATTTTGAAACGAATAAAATCTAACCACCTTAGTTTTTTTTATTTTCTTTTTAAGAGCAGCAAATGAAATAATAATAATAATAATAAAAAACTTTTTTAATGATTTTATTCTTAAATAAGTTTGAAGATAATACAGCTGATCCTATGTACTTGAAAAGGATGGTATTAGTTGAAAATAGCTAATGATTATGTTAGGTTAACTGATTAAGGCAAAACAACTCAAGGGCTGTCTACCTATGGGGAGGGAAGCTTTTATGGAGGACTTTTTGAGGGAAATTAGCTCATATCCATGATACACATGGGGAAAACATGAAAACCAACCATGTAGCCAGCTCAGTTGCCATAATTTGGTCTATACCAGCATTCAGTGACTTTGCCGCTGGGTGGCTGATTACCTAAGGAATTCCTATAAATAAACCTGAACAATAAATAAATAAATATTAAGTTTTTGATAGAAAAGAGAGCTTTATAATAAAATTTGGCTGCACTTTGATAAAAATATTAAACTTTCTTCTATAGACATTAAACGCACAGAATTCTCGGCAATATTCCGAATATTGCTTTGCTTCTACTTAGTTCACTGCCTCATATAAAAATGTTTTCGTTGTATTTCAACAAACTGCAATCTCTTCTTTGAAGTTTAATTAGTTAAGCTTTACTATGTTAGTAAGGAAGAAGAAAATTTCTTATATTTTCTCCTACTTAAAAGGTGACTGATATTGAGGAGACCCAGCCACCAAATCCTGCAGGTGATGAATTTTCACCCACTTCTTTTAGGCTAAATGCTACTTGTAAAAAGATATATAATCTTTTTGAAGATGGTAAACATGAAGAATCAAATTTGAATTCTGGACTTCCACATGTTAGCTGAACATGCTTCTAATTATACTATGAAGGGATATGGTAAAGAAGGAGAAAATTCTTAATTCTCATCTACTTAAAGGGCAAATGAAGATGGAGCAAACTCAGCTGCCAAACCCAGATGGAGATGAATTATCATCCATCACATTTAAATTTGGGTAGTACTAAATACCTGTAGAGTATTTAGTACTTTTTTTTAAAGAAAACATGAAAAATCAACAATGCTCTTGCAGAATTAGAAGTAATTGAAAATTCGAAATCCTTTGACTTCCTTATGTTAGTTAGACATGCTTCCAATTGCAGCACAATAACAAACAGTGAGGAAGAAGAAATTCCTTACAATGTAATTAATAAATTACAAAATTTCACAATGCGTTAAATGCTACTAGAATAGCTTGAGATAATTTACCAAAGTCTTAATTAATCTCAGATTTAATAAAAGGAATGAATGAAATTGTATAAAAATACCTTCCTTGACATTTTCATTCATAAAATTAGTTTAATTGATGGTAAGTCATGCTAATATGAACTTCAATACCAATTTATTAGGCAAAACTTCTGTTCCTGAACATAAGATGAAAAGAATCTTCTTTTACAAAATAATATTATACCTTATAGTGACAGAATCTTTTGGAGAGTCACTATCAGCTTTTCATATCTTTCCTAACAGAAAGTATTTGAAGTTAATAATAATGCAATAATAAGTATTAATACAAAATTACAATTTTTTCCCCCTTCTGATAAGCTGAAGTTTTGTGTTTTTTCAAAAGTAAAACACTCATTTATCTTCAATTCTTAAGAAACATACAGAATAATATTGAATTAAAACTGAGTAAGAGAAAAACTAAATGAAAAACCAGCAGAAAAAAATTTTATTAAAAACTATAGATAAAATTTCAAGAATAACTCTGGCAGTGATTAAAGCTTCACTGATTTAGGCTAACAAATTACATAATTTTATGATAAAATCATAGCTAAAAACTTATTTCAAAGTATTCCTATATTATTATCAGCAGAAAGTACAATGATTGAGAATTATGAAATAACTACAAGTATTATTGTAAGGATTTGAAAAGAATACATATAGATATTGCACTAGCTTAAATGTAAGATATTCTTAAGCCTTTAATTTGATTCTAAAAATGAATTATATACCTCTTTTAATTTAAGGAGAAAAGAAGAAGCAATATAAACCTTTAATATTACTTTCAGATTCAGACTTTTTAATTACCTTTCTTATAAAAAAAGGTTTTTGTACCAGTGAACCAACAACATTGCCTTCCCCACCCCTTATAAAATACGTTAAGAAAATGCAAACTGTTTTATATGTGAAGTCAACTAATCAGATCATTAAGTCAAATAATGCATATATAATTCTTTTTGGCATTATTACAAACACACATAGATACACATTCTGAGGCAGAAATAAATCGACTAGGAAAGAAACAATAACACAATATCATTATTAAAGTCGAACAAAAATAGATAGATATATATATAGCAAAGTTAAATTAAATTGAAAAAAAAATTTAATATATATATATATAAATTACTTCACTTGGAATCTTTTCTAAAACATCATGCAGAAAAATGTCCGTATTTCGCACATTATATATCCATGAATATTCAGCTAAAAGTTCAGTTACTTCATTGAGGTATTTCAGGATTGTTTCGTGATCCATGTTCCACATAGAGGATGATACCATTTCAGATTTGTGGTTCATAATTTTGGCAAAAGCGTTGAACATGTACTATCCGTCATAAATAAATGTATACCAGTGTATTAGTAGGCATTCTATCATAAATGTATAATAAAAAATATACAACGAATAAAATCTATAAAAACAAAACAAAAAAAAATCATGAAGTTAAAACTTTCATGGTAAACAGAAATGGGGTTTCATTGCCAAAATTGAACGAAATTCATGCCTAATGCAAGGGGCACCCATGTCTACAACTGAGAATGTCCTGAAACGACTTATGTAAACAAAAATGTAAACAAAGTAACATCATCAACGTGATGGTGGTTGCCATACGAGGTAAGCCAAATAATTTTCATATTTCAGCCGATATTTTATTTTAATAAAACCCATCTGTTAGAGCAAAGCCAACTTATACTCAAAGTTGGCCTTGGTTTGAGTCATCGCGATGTGAGATGGAAAATGACTTGTAAAAGCTGTTGCGTACATATTATAATAATTTAACAAAACTCTGTATCCTGATTCCTTTAGCTGTTTCCTATTAGGCTCAAAGAAGATTTGTAAAATGTGAAAGTACCGAACGATACATCATTTTTCTGTAACATAAAAGTGGGGTATTGAGATGGCATGAATGGGACAAGGGTAAGGCTCCTAGACAAGGGTTAATCGTCATCTTCCTCAGTAGAATGTGCAACACTGGAGTACCTGGGTATAAAGCTTCTATATAGAAACCCAGGTGTATAGAGGAGCTTTACCTGGATATAAACTTATGTCCATTGAAACATTTAGTACTTTCTAGCGTATCATCAGGAAATAGTTAAAGTTGTACTAAAATAAAAAATTCAATAAAATAAATCATAGATAGTCAAAAAAGCCTAGACATCGAACTGGTGATTAAAAAGCAAGAACAGTAAAATACAACATAGAAGGATCAATGCAAATCTAAAGGGCTAAGTAACAATTTAAAAATATATCACCCCTTGACTAAATTCAAAAATTAAAGAAAATAGCAAACAGACAGACAAAGAAGACAGATGTCTTGCTTTGCACCCGCTAAGTCTTTCTGCACCGATGGGCGAAAAATCAAGCTAGGTTGCGAAGGGAAGGTATATAGAAAATGGGCATTTCGTATTTCAGAGGAGAGTAAAAAGGAACTTCGTATATTTTATACGAGTTCTAAAGGCCAGGAAAAAAATATGGGACAAAATAAAATTAAAAATAAATGGCCCAAAAGTAATGGAGGAAAAAAAAATAAAAAAATAAATAAAAAGGGCCTATAGAAAGAAAAGGAAAGGAAGTAAGAAAATGTCCTAAAATACGATTGTGTCCAAACAAAAGTATACATTAAGTAAGGTAACATATAGTATTGCGGTATCCAAACATATTCATACATTCTTTTTTTTTTGGCAAAAAACATCAGACAAGATCATAAAACCATACACAGTGCGAGAGCATATCAGCAAAATTAAATAAATAAATAAATATCAGAATTTTTTTGGTTAATTATTTTTTAAACATTATATTTATTTAATAATTTAATCATCATAGTTTACTATATATTTGTACTAGTCTAACAAGTTGAGGCACACTTTATTAGTATATGCTCATAACTTTAAGAGATGTATTCAAGGAAATATAAATTAATCTCATTGTTTTCTTTATTTGCGAACTGAAAGAAAAAATTGCAATCGAAAACAATAAATTGCGACCTTTTACATTCATCGATGTCCAAGATCCTCTTTCCCCGTCTCGAGACACGGAGCGAATGCAGGCGACGTTACGCTTGGCGGTGTTTGGAGGCAGCGTCTTAGCATAGCTGCGTAATTTTTTTTAATGTATGTGTCAATAAACGCTTACCTGCCTAAGAAATTATATCACACATTTCCTCTGCAACATCTCGCCCATCAACTGAAGATTCTCTTCAATCAAACGAAAGAAGGAAACTGTTTATTCACCACTGTTTATTTTCTACAAGACAGAAGTAAAAGAAGGGATAAAGCATCCAGATAAGTATCCTTCCTTTCTCTAAATTTAATTTAACCTATATCTTGAAAGTGCCCTTAAATTCATTTAGTCATTATTTTCATTAGTTTCTAGCATTATACGATAGTTAGTATATTGCTTTAAATCATGTGGTTCCTTTTCTCGTAACTATTCCGTAGAGACGCTACGTTCCTTATCAGCAGTCAATCAACAGTTACCCTTCGAAGGCCCCGTTACTTGCTTAGGAATTTCTTGAGAGGAAAAATAGGGATTTTGGGCATAGATAAGTGCAGTAGACTGTTATCTTTGTTACTAGGATCTCTTTCAGTTCTCATACTTAGAATTATATGCTAACATAAATACAGTGGGCCTGAATTTGTTAAACTAATGCCTTAATAAATTATGAGGTTTAAATTAATGAATAAATATTATGTGTAACAAATAAAAAAATTTAATTAGCAATCGTATTTTAGGAAAATTTTCTGTTTCTTTTCCTTTTCTTTCTATAGGCCCTTTTTTTTAAAAAAATTTTTTTTCCTATTACATTTGGGCCATTTATTTTTATTTTATTTTGTACCGACTTTTCTTTCTGGCCTTTTGAACTCGTACAAAGTGTACGAGATTCATTTTTACTGTCCTCTGAAACACGAAATTGTCCGCCTTTCTATATACCTTTCCTTAGCACCTAAGCTTGATTTTTCGCCCATCGGTGCAGAAAGACTTAGCGGGTGCAAAACAAGACATCTGTCTTCTTGTCTGTCTGTCTGTCTGTCTTTCCCCGTCTCGAGAAATTCCTCAAAGGGGCCCAGATGGGGAGTGTTAACAGACGGCGTCTACTGATAAGAAAAGCGTCATTACAGGTTACAGGAAAAACAAGCATATGATATAAAGCAATTCCTAACTATTATATAATGTCAGAGGCCTACAAACATAATAAATAAATGAATTTAAGGGGTATCCTTAAGTAATATATATTTGATTTAGTTTAGAGAAAATAAGGGTACTTATCTGAAAGCTCCTGTTTTCCTTCGGGTTGCAGAATGAACAGCGAGGAAGATGAGACCCCTTTTGCACAATAAAAACTGTCATATTTGAGGGCGAGACACTTCGGAGAAAATTTTTAAAAACTTTTTTTTAATTAATTAAGGCTTTTTTCCGGAAAAAAGACATCAAAATTTCGGAGCTGGCCAAGCTGCTGTCTCCATCGTTCGTGATCACAGCGCCCCAAAAATAGCAAACAATACAGTCACAAAATTATATAAACTAACCACCATCACAGTCAACAAAGTACCAGCTGTAAAGGCATCGAAATTTCAAATGCAAAGAATCTAAATACATTTAAATTTATTACCTCCGTTAAAAATTTTTTCAAGAATATTAAAAACTACAAGTATCTTACCAATAGGTGTAGTGCTTCCCAAATTTCTCCTAACCTGCCGCGTGTGGTTTTAATAACGTCAAGTATTGCATATTCAGCAAAGACTTTTTACTTCATTGAAAACATTAAAGATATCCATATATCCGTAATAGTAGCAGAAATACTATCCGAGTTTTTTCCGAATTTTTTCTTTGTCTGTTTTTAGAATTTTTCAGGCACTTATAATAGTTGGCTGCTGCTTCCACCACAGTTACAAAAATACACTTAGCTTGACACTCCGAAATTTTATGAGGAAGTGAATATTTTACACCCCTCGACTCGAGTTTAAACTCTTCCGACGAATGAAAGAAATACTGACAGTTTTAACATCGAGCCACATCACCCTTGATTTTATACTGTTTTACGGAGATAGGGTTAAGGGTTAATCGTAGCAAAGAAAAAAGATAGAAAATATTTCATACACCATAAAATATTTTGCGGTGATCATTGATGGAATTTGTCATTTTATTTGTCTATTTGTAGTGATCAGTCATGGAACTTGCTATAGAATTTGTCTATTTGGTCATGGAATTTGTCTGTTTGTGGTGATTAATCATGGAAACGATGATGGACCGCGCATTGCCTTTGAATACGTCATCTCTGAAGAGAAGTTTTAAAACAAGGAAAAGAAACAGTCTTATTTGTCTAGACGGGCACATTCTAGGTCTTGAACAAAGATCTACTTTTTAGTGTGCTCAGAATCAGACTTGACATCAGCCTGAAGTCCTTGATGAATACTGGAAGGATATAAATAATGCACCACTACAAACTCAGTTCGGTCCGACTCAAATTATTAGTAAAATTGTAATCCCAGTTGGAATGCAAAACAAGATTAATTGCAATACTTGATTTAGGGGTCTTGTCTGGACATCGGTCGAGATCGATGTCGAAAACCAGTCTGGATTCTTTTTCCACTCGATAGCAGACTGGAGAGCAATTCTGACTCCTTCAAATTCCGTCGGCGGAAAATGAAGTAGAAATTCCGTGCAGAAGTGACGTTTATTGCATAGCGACCAGTCTGTCTCACCTCTGCATTGCTCGAAACTCAAGGGGCTAGTTTGTTGTCAAAAGTGCTGTCTCGCACGTCCTTATCACTGAGGATGGCAGTTATATATACAGGGTGTCCCAAAACGACCGCATAAACTCTGCACAGTTAGATTCTTCATTGGGAGTACATAAGAACTGCCCAAAGAAGCGTTCCTGTACGATCCATAGTTTACGAGAAAAATACGAAAAACAAAATATGACGTTACTGCCGGTGCAAGAAAAAACACTTTATTGAACATATCAACAGCAGTATATGCACAATTTAGAGCAGATGTTCAAACTGTCCGCCGTGCATGTCGAAGCAGGCTTGAGCACGCCGTGGAATGGCTGTCATCACACGTTGTAGCATCGCGGGGTCCACCGAAGTACAAGCAGCATGCAGACGAGCAACTAAGTCCATTGGATTCCAGATATGCGCGGCGAACGTTTTAAACATTATCGTCTGGAAAGATATGCGAATACTGTTGTTGATATGTTCAATAAACATATGTTGATATGTTGATAATTGTTGATATGTTGATACGTGTTTTTTTCTTGCACAGGCAGTGACGTTATACTTTGTTTTTCGTATTTTTCACGTAATCTATGGATCGTACAGGAACGCTTCTTTGGGCAGTTTTTATGTACTCCCAACGAGGAATCTAGCTATGAAGAGTTTATGCGGTCGTTTTGGGACACCCTGTATATATATATATATACCAGTCAGTTCGAGTAAATGGTGAAATGTTTCGAAAAAATCAGCAGCTGTTAAGGGGTAAACTTGATAGCACACTCAGTAAAGAGCACAGAAAAAAGAAATGGGAAGCGTTAGTGGATATTTTAAACGCAGAAAGAAATGACTTTTCCAAAACTGCAGATATGTGAAGAAATGTAAGCATTATTTCATGTACGATAATTTGCAAAATGTAAATTTTCTAAAAGGTTACATGCTTGTAAACGATTTGTTTACAGGAATTTTCTGATTAAAATATTTTTTTTGTCTTAAAACGTTATGCAACAATGTCATAAATAAAATGATTGAAATATAGCATAAACGTGTTTAGTATTCCTATTGAATTTGATTAAAAAAATTAAAAATTTTTATCAATGATTATATCAATAATTTTGTTAAATCATGAATTATACCAATCACGTAACTGCATGTATACTATGTATCGTAGATATCAATAAGACGAAAACTTTGGAATGATGCATTAAAAGACGATTTACTAGGCAATTTATTATTTATAGGTGAAATTACAAAACATCTTCTTGCATGTAAATGCACAGACACAAAGACACACACACACACACACATACACACACACACACACATATATATATATACAAAAAAAAAGAAACAAAATAATATATAAAATGTAAGGAAAATTTACATAATAACTGCACATGAAGCGAATGGTAGGACTTTCTGTTTATATAAATAAACCCTGGCATTCTTCCGTATCATTAGATGCAATTATATATACGTGGGTACCATCTACAGCGTCGTTGACACCAGGAAATCCAAACTTTCGATTGAATCATAATTTGATACTGTAAACTTTGCCCATTTGGTGAAAATACCAGAACAAACAGCATCTGTAACTTCTCAAATACGTCAACTGACATATTTTCTGACTCAGCCCTATATATCTGTCATTACCAACCTATCTCTGGTAACTTCCAGAAGCATAAAGGTTTAAGGCACACAAAACCTGTTTTAAATATATATATATATAACTGTATTATAAATAAATTAACATGTGAAGTGAAAGAAATTGCAGTACATATTCCTATTTATACCCTTTTTAAATCGATCCCACCAGCGGCCGAGCGGTAAAATCGCTGACCACTGGTAATTCGGTCCGAAGCTCGAATCCCGGGAACGAGCTGGCTGCATGGTGGATTTCCCATTGTGTAAAGTGTATACTAGCCAGTTCCCTTAGAAAGCGCTCCACGAAGGCAACACTCACCTTAAACAGATATCCCTGGGGATTTTGCCGTAATTACATAAAACCCAAACCAAACACTTTTTAAAAATCTGAATAAAAAATACACAAAATTGATGTAATATCTAAAAGCAGGCCACATAAAAAAATCTGATAACTTGTCATAAATCATGCATTCAAATATTTGCAAGAATTAAAGAAATATTTACGAGAATAAAAGAAGAGCTGGCAGTATAACTGAAAATTTTACAGGAATTTAACTTGAATTATACAGGAGATTCTGAAAACTACTGGAAATTGTCATTCATATCGGCACAATTAAAACTACCTAAATAATTTTTTTAACTCAAAGCAATTTAATATGAATGTTGAATTTAGGATGTGCATAATTTGAAAATACACTCAATATTTCTTAATGCATTTGTTAATGTAATACATTTTTATACACTACAAATTAAAATAAAAAGTAGAGGGAAATACATTATAATTTAAAGCATAAAATTTCAAAATTTATAAATTATTCATCAAAACATGAAATTAAGTACATTAATATACCGGGTGCCATAATTAAACTGACAGTGCTCACACTGTTCTGTAGCGCGATCTATTTGCGAAAATGACGCCTTATTTTGTAAGAAGATTAAACAAGAAGGGGGACGAAGGATTCCGCGAAAAAACAAATTAGTTCCAAAAGTCACCGCTAGGGGAATATTTGGCGCTGTGTAATAGAAAATAGAGTGTTAACAAATGCAAATTAATACGGAATAAAATTACCTTTTATTATGCACATTATCTTATTTAGTTCAAGTGCAATATGGCAACACTTTAAAAAAAACGTAAAATCTACATAAACACCGATAAAGTCTCGTGATCTGCAATATCACGTACGCTGAGCAGCAGAAGAAGTTCTTTATTCAAATTTTACGTTACATCCATTGGCACAGTGCCAGCTGCTTGGGTTTTAAAAGGCAATGTGTTACGTTTCGAATCAGTCGGATTGAAAGTTTATGTGTAATGTCTCCTTCATTAGTCGAGCCTACGTTACTGGTCAAATTTTTTTGCCTCAACCAGCGCAACGCGTCAGCCGCTCTTCGTGCTTTTAGATCGCACAAAAAAATGCGTAAAGGTAACGGTCCTGTGTCAGTTAATGGGCTAAAAGCAATGGTTGCGACTTTTGAGAAAACAGGTTCTCTGAAGGTTCAGTCAGGCAGAGGACGAAAACCTATACCACAGGATACAATCGAAACAGTTGCCACGGCGATTGTCGACAGAGGACCAGACAATATTGCTGCCACCTCTAGCGCTCGTGGAGTAGCTCGGAATATGGATATGCTTCACAATACGGTATGGAAAATCTTACGAAAGATTATCAACTTCTATCCGTACAAGATCAGCCGTGTGCAGGAGTTACTGTACCCCGACCATGATAAGTGATTGACTTTGCTCTCACCTTTCATGCCAGAATGGAGGTGGTTGCTGCTTGGCCGTGGAAAATCTTATGGGGAGACGAGGCCCACTTTTAACTGAATGGAACTGTGAATACCCAGAACTGCCGAATTTGGGATGACAAATCACCACATGCAGTCACAGCAATTCCCTTATATTCACCAAAGGTAACTGTTTGGTGTGGGTTCACAGCGGAATTTATCGTAGGTCCATTCTTCTATGAGAACATTACCCCGACAGGACCGGAAACCTGTTCTGTTACCGGAGAGAAATATCTCGCCTCATGTTGAACAGTTTTGTCATTCCGACATTTCAGCAAAGACAATGCCTGGGGGAAATGATTTTCATGCAAGATGGAGCCGCTCCACACGTTGCTGTACGGGTGCAACAGATGCTACGACAGAAATTCACAAGAGAAAGAGTCATTAGCCGCTACTTTCCAACTGCATGGCCACCCCGGTCGCCTGATCTTACCCCATGCGACTTCTGGCTATGGGGTTACCTTATGTTCAAGGTCTATCAAGGAGTGGTCCAGGACCTGGCTACGTTGAAGGATAACATATCACGGACTGTACGGGAGATTCCTGCAGACATGTTACTTTCTGCTGTTGAGCACAGAATGCAATATGTGGTCCACAACAACGGCAGCCACATTGAATGCAAAATAAAAGGTAATTTCCGTATTGATTTGCCTTTGTTAACACTCTATTTTCTATTACACAGCGCCAAATATTCCCCTAGCGGTGACTTTTGGAACTAATTTGTTTTTTTCACGGAATCCTTCGTCCCCCGTCTTGTTTAATCTTCCTACAAAATGTGGCGTCATTCTCGCAAATAGATCGCGCTACAGAACACTGTGAGCACTGTCAGTTTAATTATAACCACCCGGTATATATATATATATATATATATATATGTTTGTGTGTGTGTATTAATTAAGGAATTGCTTATTTGATAGATCAATAACCAGAAGCCTATATCATACATATATGGAAACAAGTGAATTATTCCTTACCTTTTATTGAGTAATTATTGCTGTCTTTGATATGGATGTTCCGGTAAAGTACGGCCTTAATTTATTGATAAGGATCCATGCTATAGGATTGGTAAGTCGAAATAATCCAACAAAAGTAGAATCATCAACATCAAAGCCGTTATTTTTATTGCGAAACAGTCGAGTTTTTCGCAAGTCTTGAGAAATTAAAATATACATTACGTACACTTCCAAAAACTATCCGTGACCTCCGCTGTCTTCAGTTTAGCTCTAAAACGACAGTTAGAAAGCTAAACGGCAGCTACTCAGCCGACGCGCCGATCTCTGTAATGATCCAGACCATAGGTTCCCAACGTGGGCGATAACGCCCCCTTGTGGGCGTTTCAGGCTTTCAGGGGGGTGGTAAAAAACCCAAAGAAAATTAGGGGGCGTTGATATGGCACAGAGGGGCGTTGGAAGATTAGCCAAATATAGTCTAAAAAGACTTTAAAATCACGCTGATAATTCATTTCTATCACGTGTGCGAAAATTCACATATTTCGATATGAGACTTCACTGTTCAGAGAAAGACATAACTCTCTAGTATGTACGATTCTGGGGCTGCATGTGCTAAAACTAGCAACCTGTCTTGCCAATTTGGCGAGATGCACTCCAAAAAGTCGCAGAAAACTGTTGACTTTTGTTAAAAGGGTCACCATTTTAGTGAAAGGAGAAGTAGAACCGGAGTTCATAATATCAGAAGGAAAAGCCTTCAGTGCAAAAATATATCTGTATTGTCTTTATGTACATACTTATGTTACGTCCAAAGCCCAAAGTTCGGCCAGTTTGCGTTTTGGCCAGGAGGTTTGACCAAAGTCCGAAATACTTGCAATTAATATTGTATTTTATACTTTGGCCGGCCATTTCGCGAAGTGGCTGGGAATTCTTGGCCAAAGCCTGATGTGATAATGGTAGATTGAGTCTATGGAGCAGAAAAAGACTAAGGATCACCCTTAAAGGTAGTTGACAAATTGAGTACTCAATTTGCCTCTGTATTCATACTCGATACGCAACGCATTTGCTTAAGATATAATTCGTCATTTTGAAGGGCGCAAATCTAATCTTCACACTATCACATTGTTACAGCATATGCGTTCACTGAATAGTTTCTACTCGTTGAACTCACAGAAGTACTCATTTTTAAATACTTCATTTTTAACAGTGTGTAAAACCATCTGCCCTTGATTTCTTTTTTCCCAAATTGGCCGGTCAAAGCCAGAAATCAACAAAAAGATTGGACATTCGCCGGTAAGTTTACAGCAACGTTGGCCAAAATGCGAATTGGCCGATTTCGGGCTTTGGCCGTAACATTTACAAAAAATGTCACTGGGACTAAAAAATGCCACTTACAAGCGGCAACGATAGCGAGATCTCCAACTAAACTGTATTCTAAGAGAGTCTGTAAAAGTGCGTAGGCGACGTTGGACGCGGGAAAAAATTAGAGCGCCGAAATAAGCGGCGGCGGAGTAGACAAATCGTCGCCAGTGGTTTACCCGATCAAAAATTGTAGGTAGCTAAAAATAGAACAGCCCCGCAGAATGCTACAGACTCAGGCTCACACTATCTATCGTTCATCGCAGCATGTACTGCGTACGATGAAAACGGCGTTGCCTTAATATTTTGCTACTTCAACTTATATTATTTAAACCGGCAGTATCCCTTGCAGCTCCCTTAACTTGGATCAAGTATAAGTAAAGAAAAACCCATGTCGGAAGCAAAAAAGAAGAGGCGGCAGTACAGTGCGGATTATATAAAATACGGATTTATCGAAAATCCCTCAAATCCATCATCTCCATTGTGCCTTATTTGTCAAAAAACATTTTCGAATGAAGCGATGAAACCTTCTAGGCTTCAAGATCATCTTAATAAAATGCATCCGGATAAGAAAGACAGAGATATGACCTATTTTCTAGAGATAAAAAAGAAGATTGAAAATCAGCCAACTATATCAAAATTATTTTCATCAGCTTCTAAACAAGACGATGACGGACTTCGAGCTTCGTACAATATCTCATTGTTGATTGCTAAAACAGGCAAGCCACATACTATTGGGGAAGATTTAATTTTACCAGCAGTTAAAGAAGTAATAACCACCGTGCTCCATAAACCAGCTACAGATATTATCCGAAAAATTCCTTTGAGCAATAATTCTGTGCAAAGACGAATTGATGAGATGGCTGAAAACATTGAAGAATCGTTGTGCAATTATCTGCAGACTTGTCAATTTTCAATTCAGCTGGATGAGTCCACTTTACCAACCAATGAAGCATTGTTATTGTCGTACGTGAGGTTTATCAAAGATGAAAAAATATGTCAAGAAATGTTGTTTGCTACCAATTTGGAAACAGATACAAAAGGAGAAACCATATTTGATACACTGCAAAAGTTTTTTGACGAAAAGGAAATTCCTTTTAATAATATTTTGTCGGTTGCTACGGATGGCGCACCGGCTATGACAGGGCGTCACAAAGGCTTCATAGCATGCTTAAAAAATAAAGTTCCGGACGTGCTTGCTGTGCATTGCGTAATTCATCGACAGCATTTGGTTGCGAAAAATTTGAGCGAACGTCTCCATACATCACTGCAATATGTTATAAGAGCAGTTAATAAAATCAGAAGTAACTCGTTGAATGACAGATTATTTAGTCAGCTTTGCATTGCAAATGATGAAGATTTCAACCGATTGCTGCTTCACACAGAGGTGCGCTGGCTTTCAAAAGGTACTTGTTTGACTCGATTTTACAATCTGTTTGAATCTGTGATAGAGTTCCTAGGAAACAAAGACACGGAATTGCGCGACAACCTCATCGCATCAAAAAACGATATTGCGTACTTAGCAGACCTCTATAAATTGTTTAATGATGTCAATCTCCAACTTCAAGGAGAAGACTTAAACTTGATTAAGACTAAAAATAGCATTGCTGCTTTCGTGTCTAAACTGCTATTATATAAAAGAAATATAGGCAGACGTGAATTTCATACCTTCCCATGTTTATCAGCAGTATCATTCAAGCACGACGACTTGCTTGTTTACTGTCAGCACTTGGCAAACCTCTACAATGACTTCAAGGAACGATTCGAGGACATTTTAAACATGGACATACCAGACTGGGTTTTGGATCCTTTTTCCAATGTCAACACAGCAGGACCATCTCAGTTAGAAGAAGAACTGATAGAACTGACGACAAATGAGGAATTAAAAATTAAATTCAAGAATGGCTACCAAGAATTTTGGCTGCAGAAGTCGATTTCGCAATTGTATCCAAGGTTATGGTGGATTGTGCAACGATTTCTGCTAGCATTCCCATCTTCATATTTAGCAGAACGTGGATTTAGTGCTGTAGCAACATTGGTAACGAAAAAGAGAAATCGGCTCCATGTTACTGAACGCGGCGATTTACGATTGTTTTTAAGTAAAATCGAGCCTGATATTAACAAGCTTCTTAAAATGCATCAAATTCAGCCTTCTCATTAGTTAAGTTAGAAATTTGATGCCTTTAAATTTTAATAAAAATACTTTTTAATAATAATTAAGTATGCCTTTTGAGTATTCCCTGAAACTGTCAATTTATTTATTTAGAAAGCAATAGTTTATTATGGATTATTCCGTATCATCAAAACCCCTGCCTGTCCTTATAACAGGTAAGCTAAAACTTTTATTTTTCTTTTTAAATAACGAAGAAATTCAGTAGCGTTTCAATTCCAACAACATTCTATCTATTAGTATTTTTTTTATTTAATTCTTGTTTTCACCATGCATTATGTACGCTCTTATTTCTCTAGGGGGGCGGTATTGAAATATTCACTAGAAAAGGGGGGCACCAGTTCGAAAAAGGTTGGGAACCTATGATCCAGACGATTACATGAGACTCGCTCTTTGTCGAGTAGATCACAAAAAACGACCCGTTCTTCCATCTCGACGGTGTCCAGTCTAGGGTCCTTATTATTTCATTATTTAGCATAAATTTAACTTGTTTATTTATTTTTTCTTTATTCCTTTACATTAAATGACCAATTTTTAGTCCAAAGGGCTTTGTCTCTGAAGGACTATTGTTTTCGTTTTGTGATTTTGCGTTGAATCACTCTGAATGTCCGTTTCACTTTTCAAACAGTTGCCACTAAATATTATCGCCCTGTATTATATTTGAAGGAAAAAAAATAATGAAGAATCTGCATAAATGTATGCATGTTTCTCGCACTGTGATAAAACGACGGTACCTACAGCCATCAATTTTTGAATGACGTAATCCTACTTTAAATATGAGTATCTTTAAGCGCAAATTTGAAATCTGGAATTTATTTTATTATCGATTTCATATTTTGTAAAACTTTAACGAATTTTCGATAAACTACTCAAGGATTTCAAAGCGAGCAATGGCAACGTTGAACAGAAAAAAACATTTTTTTGCGCATGAGACTTTGTATCGGAAATTCTAAAGATATGCTCAATTTAAAATTATTTTGCGATACTGCTCTTGAACTGAATTTTATGGTTTAAGTGCGAAGAACATAATATTTAGTAAATAAAAGTAACACACAAAGTGTTAAAAAAACGCCCCTTTGGACGTAATTTAAAATCTGAAACCTTTCATTTTTTCTTTTTTATTATTTTTATTTATTTATTCATTCACATTTCCTGACTGCCTTTCATGAGACTCCGGCACATTTAACTTTAGAAATTAAACCCATTTCTTAAAAAAGAAAACTTTACATGAAGGGCCGCAACAAGAGAATTGGGAACCCTGAGTAACACATGCAAATGGGACTCCTCTTTGTTGTTTCTTACAAACTTAACCCCTTTTTCTAGTTATGGGCGATCATTTTCTTAATAATTAAAGTTGCTTTATGTACTTTAACCGAATGTGAAATTTTCCAATAAATGTCCTTTTAATGTACGGTATTAGATATTATTTTTTCTTCCTGTTAGGTGAGAAAGAATATGATATGAGAAAGTTACTGACATTATAAAAGCGTAACATAAAACAAGTAAAGTATAATTAAGGGGTAAAATATTTACTAGCAAATTTTTCAGTATATTTTATTTTTACGTCTGGATTACAAAAACTTCTATTTTCTAAATGTTAAAGAAGAAAATTCCTTGATTATTTTATCAAAGTTATTTTTTTAGAGATCAATTATTCTCAATTAAGAACAAAGCTAAACTGGCAATGCTTTCCTGTCCCATAATACTTCGAAAATAGTTTTTCTTTTGTTAACTTTAATTTTTGACGATGATCGTGCAGCCTTAGCTACAGGCACAGTAACCATTAAGTATATGATGCATGCTGGGCATACACCAGGAAAACTCGATGAAAATGAATTGTGATTTACACTCACTTCCAAAAGTTAAGCACGAAGATGTAAAATGCAAAAACATCAACAAATACTGCTTTGATTGACACAAAATTCGGCAGGAAAGTAGCATATATATTTGTGCATAAAACAAAATCAATAATTATATACAGAAATGAAATCAATATTAAATTTTTGTAAGTTATCAGATAATGACATACTGGAGACTTAAACAGAATTATGCATAAAGGGAAAATAAACATCATAAAATGAAAAAAAGGGCATTAATGGGGTATGTGATCCTCCCTCATCAGTATACAAAGTTTACACCTTATGACCATGCTTTCAATTAGGTGGTCAACCACCGCAGAATTAAGCAATCGCCATTCTTCTTGTAGAGAAGTTTCCAGCTCAACAAGAGTGGCTGGAGGTGGGAAACGTGAAGATACAGGACGGCTGAGAGCATCCTAAAAATTTTCAATGGGATTAAGGTCGGGCGAATATGCTGGCCACGCCATATGCGCAATTCCTTCACTCTCCAGGTAGTCATGAACGATGTCAGCTCTATGGGTACGCGCGTTATCGTCCATTAAAACAAAAGTAGGGCCAACTGCTGCAGCGTACAATCTCACAATGGGTTCTAGGACTTCATGTAGATATCGGATGCGTAATGGCAGACCGCACAGTTGAATAATGTAAAATGAATTACGCACACTGCGCATGCCCATAAGAGAATTGGGCAGAGTGACGATTTTGGCGTAATTTTACAGAAGATAAATATGGTATATTGTTGATGTTCTGTTATCTGGAGATAAACATTTTTAGGTTTTAAAACTTGTTAGGTTGTACGTTGCTTTATTACTTAGGTGTAAATATCAATTGTAAACTCCCCAAATGTTTGTTTAAGAAAAACAGGACAAAACGGGTGTTTCGTTTACAAAACAGGAAGCATTACATGATGTTGTTTATTGATTGTACTTCTGAAGAATAAAAGCAATCGATTATTTACCATGCGTTCCATTCAGAAATACTTTAACAACTTAAGGAATATATCTAGTTTAAATTACTGAATTAAAGCCAAAGAAATTATTACAGATAACTGATACTAAATGTAATGTTTATGAACAAAATAAACCAAAATGAAATGAAACAGAAGCAAGTGCAATAAGCACCAAAAGTGTCCATAGTATTGCAATCGTAAAGAGTCGCTAAGGCTACATGACGAACAGGCTTCTGTAGGGTTGTTTATTTTTATTGGCCAGTATTTTCTCCCACGTCAACAGTACACTATTGAGCATGCGCAGTAAGCGAAATTCGTTAACATTGATCAACTCAATGTGCGGTTTGCCATTACGCATACCATACCGGACAGCCGTCAAAGAATCCTGTTTAAAGATGTGCAGGTCTGTGCAGTATCCTAATAAAATCTCTGCCCACACCATAATGTTTCCGCCTCGGAATGCGTGATGTTCGGTGATATTTTGGGACTGATTGGGTGTTCGTTGTTCACGCCTTATCCTTATACGCTTGTCATCTGGCTCCAGAGCAAATCTTGACTCATCAGTAAACATGACATTGCCCCAACCAGACATGTTCACGGCACCACTGTAATCGCACCCTCTTGATTGAACGGATAGAGAAACACAAACTCGAGGTACCCGGGCGTACAGTCCACTCATATGTAATCTTCGGCGTGCAATAGCTGCAGATATCGCCTTACCAATGGACGCTGTAACCATAGACGTCACACGTGTGTAGGTCGCTCTGCGATTCCGCTTGGCTACAATAGCAATATATCGATCTTCCGAGGGGGTAGCAACCCTTGGGCGACCGGCTACAGGCCTTCGGACAACTGTCTATGTGGTTTGGAATTGTTTCCATAAACGTGAAATTACAGAATGATGAACGCCGAAGAAAAGAGCAACATCTGTGATCGACTGTCCTGCTTCATTGCGCCCCACAGCACGCCAGCGCTCAGAATCTTCCATTGGTCTTTTGGAAGTCATAGAAACTCGTATGTCTTGAAAACAAATTGTACGAAAGTTTTAAACACCTTCTATCAGCATTTGCAATCAACTTCTGTAACCCTTCATAAAGCTGGTTTCTTACAAGACTGTCTTTTTTGCATATTTCTTGGCATGAAAGCGCGATTGGCTGTTACCTAAAATATTTGCATACTTCCATCTACCTCTGCAGCGAATTGCATCCTCTTCAATTTTGATTGGCTTCCGCAAATTAGAATTTTCCTCTCCGTCGTTAACTTTTGGAAGTGAGTGTATTACCAATGATTCTGCTAATCCTTTGACATTATTTGTTTTTTCAAGCTCCTCTTTAGTGATGCCTTACTTAAAGATAAGTAAAATGGAAAAGTTATAGATTTTTATTTGGTCTGGCAAAAGTTAAATATTTCAAAACCCTAGCAGATGTAAAGAGAATTATCGCTACGTGTGAAATAGATATAAACCTTTCCAAGTCTCTATATCTATTTCAAGTTCTATGTAAATAGAACTAAGTTCTATTTACACTAAGTTCTATTACACAGAACTTAGAGCATCAATGCCCATTCTTGTGCTAACAAGATCAACCGCAACTCGCGGTGGTGCAACTAAAGTAACAGTCAAATTCCAATTAAAAACATGGACAATTAGTCAAAAGCTGCACTGGCTCAGTAACTCTACTGCCTTAACAAATTCAAATCTCGATAACGATAACGCAAAGCCGAATGATTACAAACTTAAAAGAGCTGGCAGGAACTAACGTAAGTTGCCTGCGAAAAGTAAAAACACGCTTTACCTTTCAATCCAAAAATCGCAGTTTAAATACTATCCAATTAGTTTGGATCCGGAGAGGAAACGGAAATGAGAAGTTATAGAAAAGGCTGAAATTATAAATGACTGCTTAGTTTCAAATAATAGCTTTATATGTTGATGATATATTCTCTAGAAATTTTCGCAGAAAATCACCTGTTTGATCATGGACCGCATTTTCATTTTTTTTCCTACAATAAATCGGTTTAAATTACTTGGAAAATACCAAGAACATTCTTCGTATATTCTACCACCTCCAACACATCACCAAAACTTGTAAGCAGGGTGCTTATATGTAACCTGCCGTATTTCGTACGGCAGGGCTATTTTACTATAAATGGATGTTACATATGGATATATAAATAGATATTACACACACATATATGTATATTTATACATATGTAATATATGTATATATATATATATATATATGTATTATATATATATATATATAGCATTGTTC
>KK116574.1:181978-193203 GCA_000611955.2 Stegodyphus mimosarum
TTATATATATATAATGTTTTAATGCGTAGGCGTAGATGAAGGAATCCGGTACTTTTTAGTATCTTTCGATATTCGTCATGGCTGAGAATATAGTAGTGGCTGAAGGTAAAAGCTATAATGATGCATTTAACACAACTGAGCTTGAAGTATCGCAATTTCTATTTTTACGCATATCAAATCATCTTTTCTGTAGATAAGATATTTTTCAATCATAGTTGTGTACAATAATTTCCATGTACACGGGTTTTAAATTACGACGCCATCTTAAGGAAGTATGTGGCAGCATTGATGAGGAGCGTCTTGCCAGGAGAAAAACTTAAGCGAAAAATGAACGCTGGAAGAAGGAAGGGAATCAAAAGTTTCAGTTCCGAGTTAAAAAACGTTTTGGTTTACAATTATTTTGATTGAGCGATATGCGTAGAAATAAAGATTGTGATACTTGAAGTTCAGCTGTGTTAAATGCGTCGTCATAGCATTTACTTTCAGCCACTACTCTCTTCTCAGCCATGACGAATATCGAAAGATGCTAAAAAGTACCGGATGCCATCTAGGCATTAAAACATTACATATACATATATTGCATACATAAATGGATATTACATATTTATTTTTACTATAAATAGATGTTATGTACATGAGTATAAATGGATATTTCCGCCAGTTATTTGGTGACAAACGGAATTTGCTCTTCACTTTATGTATATATATATATATAAGTACACGGGTTTTAAATTACGACGTCATCTTAAGTACATATATATATATATATACATAAAGTATATATATATATATATAGTTATGCATACACAATCCATTGACATCAGAACACTTTTTTGAAATTGATAATGTATCTTTAGTGCGTCCAAATGCAAATATTTCGTTTTTCAATTTCTGTTCGATTCCTGAGTATAGTAAAATAGTAAAATGCCTTAATCTGAAAATAGTAAAATGCCGTAAATCTTCGTTTTAAAATTTATCACTATCATATGGGTTTTATACAACGCAAGTGATGCACGTGCTTACATTATAAGGTTTCTCCTTCAATCTCTTCATCTTCTTACTGAGCATAAACTGTGAAACCCTATGTGGAGGACAGTGAGCAAATCTAGGCTATGTCCTTTAGTGTTGAAGAACTACAAAGTCAGAAGGAGGGTTTAAAGGACCCTTTAATTCAACTAATTACAACTTTCCAACTTGAGAGTAAGCCACTACTTGGGCTGAACTAAAATAATATGAAATAAAGTGTGTTAACAATTCAAATACCTAACTTAACCTTAAGTAGGACGGCGAGGGAAGCCTAACTCTTAGTGAAATGCAATAAATGTGAATTTCACTAGCAAGCACTAGTAATTGCAATTGCCTATGAAGGCGAACTTTCAGTAGGCAGAGGAAATCCTTGCGCGCACAGCCTTACGGCGATAAATCCAAGACTCTGACTTTTCCCTTCGTTAACTCCTGCCTTTTAAACTGCTATCAGATATATGCGATTTGCATAAATATCTCGCTCGCGCTAAATTGGGGCAGCAACTGAAACTTTGAGATATCGATAGGAAAGTTCAAACTAAACATAATTTGGTTAATTAAAATAATGAATGCTACAACATAATGACAAAAGTTAAAACAGATTTTTTCTATTACTAATATTCAAATTGAAACTTTGATAAGTGTAATAAAGCCACATTATGTTCATCTTTTAAAATGTAAAATAACTTCAGTATTCTTAATTTAACATCTGTAAGAAAGTTCTATTCTTTTCACCAATGAGTTTGTCAAGTTAAGATATAGTCTGCTAGATCTCTTGCTTTTGTTGCCAGTTTCTTTTGTTTGATAATAAGATAAAATGAAATTGATGGAATTATATGGAATCTGCAGCCGTTATTGTTGAATAATGGACGCGCCTCTAGCGTCAATCAGTTTTATATATTTACTTTAATAATACTATGAGAGTAATAAATATCTGTGTCAATGGTCCAAGACTGTATCTTCATTAGGGAAAAATATTACATAAAACTCTCATCATCGTCTTCAATGTTAAACCCAAAATTATAATCACTTACGTGCCTTACCGATATTATGTACCCAGCCTGCATTCATTTAGTTAAAATGCAGACTTTATTGCATGGATTTGATGTTTTTATTATGTAGTAATGTCTTGCAACGGTATAGAAGGATTTTTAAATCATATTTCTTTGAAAGCTTTAAGAAAAGCTTAAAAAATATTTACTACAATATATAAGGTTGAAGTAAGTTTAGAAATTAATGTGTTTAATATTTACTTGAAATAATGTTTATCAATTGATTAACTACTTTGTTTGTGTAAAACCCAATAAATTTATTAAAAATATTATTTCTACTGAATTATAGTTACCAAGTAAAGAACATTACCAAAAAACATTTTTCAACAAACACGTCGAATCCAACATAGGAAAGGAATCAAAGACATTGCACTAACGTTAATGTCATCAATTTGGAAGTAACAGATTAAAATTTATGAAATATTTTGATTCTGAGACGAAGATGATATTTGAAAGTAGAACCAGTGCTCGCGAAAATTGGAGATGAGAAATTAAAATATAATTTAATTATGAAGCGAATGATGAAAGAAAAATAAAATATGGAGTATCCGAGAGAGAAGTGATGAAAAAGAACAACACATATTTTCGAAATTGATTGTTTATTGCACTGTGTTTTACATTGTTGGAAAAAAAATAGTACAATGTTTTAGTACCCCTTTCTTTGAGTGGCATTTGTAGAGTGGACTATGTTTAGGTGATACGCTATCTCATTTTATACTTTCAGAAACATTACTAATGTGATCTAGTCCTATCGTTTCCGTAATTCGAGGACGCAGATCTAAACAGATCTGGTCTGTTCCGCGTTAGTCTTTCTGGCCAGGCAAAGCAACTCGAAGATATCTATCTGCTTATGGAAAGTGTTGTTTCCGTGGCTTACATTTTAGGCAAAAGGGGCCAGTATTCACTTTACGCAAAGGAAAATCCACGAAATTTCCCATGCAGTGCGCTCGGATTGGAACTCGGACCGAGTTACCAGCATTTAGCGGGTTTTACCGTTCGGCTGCTGATGGGCTTATCTTTTCAATGAAGAAAACGTTTTGAATTCTGTTTTGCAGCCGTGTAAACCACATTACAATAAACTCACTGATTTCAGATAGATGCATCGTTCTTTTTCATGTCTTCTTTCCCGGACACCCTATACTAAAAATAATTCACAGTGAATCCTTTGAAACAATGTAAGAAAGAACATATCTTTAAAACTCCAAAAGTACAGTTGAGGATCAAAGATAACAAGGATAAAATTCTAATTTGTTTTATATTGATATCAATGACCTCATTAAGAGGTTAAAAAATTTTCAGTGTTTCATACAAAATAATATAATTAGTCCTGATTTATAGAGCTTGAATAATAAGAATAATTCATATGAAGCTTTTACAAATATAACAGTAGTTTAAAAATTCATATTTTCAGTAGGAAAAAGAAGTTTACAAAGCTCAATAAAAATTATTTATGATCAGTTACAAGAGCATTAAGAACTACTTGACACTTTTAATGGCAATAATGCAAGTTTTTAAACTCAGAATACAAATTTTGAACCATTTTCTTTAAAAAGCCTGGCATGCTTAAATAATTTAAAACTAAAAGGTGTAACCTATTTGCTTTTGTAAATTTCCTGGTGTCATCAATGATGCAACTATATTAGAATGCTTATGTATTTTATAAATATGTACATAATCCAAAATAGCTTTATTACCCACAAAGGACTCATTCCTTCAGAGACGTATGATGGCTTTCCATTATTCAAAATACGATTTTTTTGCCTTTATTTTTATATGAAGACATTTGAGAAATGCGAATTACGAGGAACTGATACCATACATTTCTTCTCAGTTTCTCTGTCTGGTATTCCGCCGGAGAAAAGAAGCTCACAAAACTTAAGAATATGATATACAAAAGGCATTGCTTACTTTACTGCAATAATAATCTATAATCTTTCTTTCATAAACCTTCCCGGGACATCATTTTATGCACCAAGAAACTGTTTTTTCCCCAGTGCATTTTGATAAGAGGGTTTGCACCAATTTTCATCTTTCAAATGTTATTTATAATAATGTTTTCTTATTATATATAATGCTTTCAAAATTCATAAATGCACATGGTAAACACTTTGTATAATAGAGATTATTACTGTTGAAATTATTGACTTTTTTGCCCCTACGCTTTTGTATGAAAGGAAGTCATTTGAAGAAGATGCCTTTCAAGTGGGAAATATTTTATTAACATTCTGTTTTCTGTTGAGAAGTATCAAAATATTATTGAGAAGCACATTAGTTGACTGAGGTGAAATGGAGCATGAAAGAAGTAAGTTTGAAGCAAAAGATAAGAGGGATGGCAGAAAGATAGTGAAACAAGAATAGTAAATTCAAGTCAGTAAAAGAGATCCAAGAGATAAATAATAGAGTTCAAAGTAAGACCTTGAGAAAATTTTGAAAAAAATTGCATATTGCCCTTCTTCCTTACTTTTAAACACTTCCTACAATATTCGCCGGCATCTATCCAAACATGTTTTAACAAATTCGATGATCGATCTTCGGGTAATAGATAGCTATTTATGCATAAAACATTCACCTATGATAATACATGATTGTTATGGAGCATGGATTTCAAGTACATTGTTTTATATTTTAATTTTTACCATACGGAATAGTCTACCATGACTATTGTAAGCGAAGTGTAGAAAAATATAGTATTTTGCATGTACAGTTTATTTTTAAACGTGATTTCAATATTTTGCTTTGTGTCATTACTCTGATACTTATTACATAAAAATAGATATTGTAATTATAATATCTCTTAATTACTCTCATTAACTGTTAGGGGGGACTGTTTTTTTAGTTTGCATAAGGGTAGTTTATACATACGTAGTGGCCTTGTCTCTGCGGAGCATAAAGACATGATTTCACCATGCATCTCGGTTTCGAAAGGAAGTAATTGTGATATACAAGGGAGAAAAACGTGTATCGAAGAGGTTCTAAATCATGGGGAAGTTCTACCCTGGGGAAATTCTGTAGTTTCAGGAGGGTATGCAGTCAAACTTTTACTTAGCTATTTTGTATTTAGTTTTAGTTTATGGACACAAAAATCTATTTTTATTCAAGTTTGGGTATTTATCAATATTTTCTATACCTTTTGTTGTTTAATGCACAAAGAACATTAAGGAATAATCTATATCTATCTATCTATCTGTCTATTTATCTATATATATATATAAAGGGTGGTTATAAAAAAAACTTCTCCTATATATAAGTCCATAGCGGCCTATCCGCTCAACCAATCGAAATGAAATTTTAGATATAGATATTTGAAGGTATTGTAATGCTTGTTTCGTAATTAAAGCAAACTCCATTGGAACACAGCAAACTTTATTTAATAGATCAATTTTATAACTGCAGCATATAAGTCGAAGAAAAGGTAACAAAAAAAAAAAAAACAGCCAAAAACGTATTCTATCGTTTTTAACTTTAAAAATCATTATCTTACTTCGTGCGAGAACCGCACGCAGCTCTCGTGTTGGCGTTTCAAACATTGCCATTTATTAATATATATATTTCAAATTCAACTATTTCAAAAGTACAAGATTATTATTGTAACAATATCTAAAGCTGTTACAATCTCTCCCCCAACGGAGAAACTTTTCCGAAGAGAAAAGTTCTTGAACAGAAATTGGGAATAAAGAAATGCTATACCTTGCTTTCCAAGAGATGTGCCTTCAATTCAAAAGCACGCACGATTATTCTATCTCGCCGGTGCCTCCAAAAATAATTAAGACTGTAATGCTTGTTTCGTAATTAAAGCAAACTCCATTGGAACACAGCAAACTTTATTTAATAGATCAATTTCATAACTGCAGCATATAAGTCGAAGAAAAGGTAACATAAAAAAAAAACAGCCAAAAACGTATTCTATCGTTTTTAAAATTAAAAATCATTATCTTACTTCGTGCGAGAACCGCACGCAGCTCTCGTGTTGGCGTTTCGAACATTGCCATTTATTAATATATATATTTCAAATTCAACTATTTCAAAAGTACAAGATTATTATTGTAACAATATCTAAAGCTGTTACAGTATGCGGTCGAGAATGTGATTATTTAAAATAACAGATCTCTCACGGTTACGGTTACAATGATAAAACTTCCAAAAGTTTGAAATGCAATACCAACATTTTTCCTTCATAAATAGCTCACTAAAAACCATAAATGGCATTGGAAAGATACATATATGACGAGCATTAGCGGCATAAAGCATTTGCAAAGAAAGGCATTGTAGAGAATAAATGACAACACAGACAGGAGGTGCACTGACACACTTTGCATAATTCACAGGGATAGACAGTAGAAGCACCAATGACAGAAAAACTTGTGAAAAGGTCTGTGGAAAACCTTTAATAAGCAATGTAGAAAGATTGTTTCTTCAGTCAGGTGTTTTCATATGATAAGAAGATGACACCTGCAGGGAAACAACGAGGTGAATTGATAAAGTTGTTCTAGCTTTAAGTGAAAATGCTGCCGATGCAGTGCAAGTTTATCCGAGAAATCATAAGCTAAAACAAGTCCCATTTTTCATAAAAACCGTAGGTGATTTTGTAAAACAAAATTGAAGAAACTCGATGCACATGTTAGAGACTGCGATCCGGATGGCTACGTGCTCCTGTGGAAGTGCCTAATATGATTACTGCAGGTCCATTGCATACTGCAAGAAGTGGTGCAAACAATTTGGATGCAGCAAAATCCAACCTTTAGGCTTCTGCTCTCCTTTTCAATTCCGGCGCATCGAGATGTCGCGACCTGAACAACTACTATGTTGACTTCGAGAATTTTTCTTCATCAGATATGAAGATGGCAGGTGGCCGCTGCGGATATTCTGAATGGATGAGGTGCATTTCTTCTGGGATGGGAACATAAATTAAAAGAAAGGCGTTCACTGGACTGACGAAAATCTTTAAGATGTGGCATAAGCTCCTTTTACGAGAAGCTAAAGTGACTGTGTGGTGCAGTATTAGAAGGTTACTCTTTCTTGGTCTGTACGTCTTCGAAAAAATCTCTTCCGCAGCCATGAAAATGTGCTCCATTAAAAGCACATCTAGTGCTTGTTAATAGAAAAATGTTGAAGAATTACGTAATTCCAGAAATGCAGTAGAGAAATGTCGTTAATGACATTGTATGGGTTCAAGATGGCGCTCTTCCACATGTTCAGTAAGTGCTGCAAGAGCACTTTGGAAATAGAGTCATCTCCCGTACTTTACAGTTTCGTGGTCACCCCCCCCCGACCTCACTCCGATGGATTTCTGGTTCTGGGGTTATCTAAGATGTGCACATTAAATTCACGAGGTTTATCAGAATTAAAAGGTGCCGTGAAACGTGAAGTTACGGATTTTCCTTCTGCGATGTTATGTTCGTCATTGTTCTCAACATCTCCCACATGCAATGTGTTATCGTCTGCGAAGATGGGCATGATAAAAACTTGTAATTCCAATAAACGTTCTTTCACTCCCCTGGTCTTGTGGTGTCACCGGCCCTTAATAATACTCTTTGCAAATATTTTAAGCCGGCAGTTTTCGTCATCCATATATAGTTCTAACGCCGTTTATGGTTTTTCAGTGCGTTGATTAAATTGCGCAGAAAAAAATATAGGTGTTGCCCCTCAAAAGTTTCGAAACATTTTTACTACAACCGCAGATAATTTGTGATAGTTCTGCTGTTTTAAATCCTAACGATCTCGACCGCGTACTTTTAAATAACTATATCTGAAATTTAATTTCGATTGGTTGAGCGAAGAGGCAGCTAGGGATTCATACACCGGGAAAGATTTTTTATGATCACCTTTTTCGAGTTTTGGAAAAGAGGGAGAAATGATTGTCTAGCGATGATGAAAGGGATGCTTGGGACAAAATAGGTTGAGAACCACTGGAGTATAGGGAGCACTTGAGCACATGAAGCTGTAATCTCATATGTTAAAAAGTTGTGGAATAAATCGTCCAAATACTGCTTTTAATCATTAATTTAAGCATTTAATTTTGTAACTTCCGAGAATTTCAATACGTTATACATTACATTTCTCATATATTCGAGTTAAAAAATATACTAAACATATAATGATTGGCAAAAATATATGGGAAATTGCACTACACAAATATATGTTACATACTTTAACTAAACTTTATTTAGGGGATTATTTTCACATGTATTTGTTATTAGACTAAACTTTATTTAGACTATTATTTTCACACGCTTTTGCACATGCAAACGCAAAATATTATGATTCTATAACAATTAATCGAGAACATATCGAAAAAATGTAAAAAATTGATTTATTGAGTAAAACTTTATCTAAATTGAATTTAAAATCTACCACTTTAAAGAGCCCATGGACCTGAAGAAGTTGCATGCTATATATCATGCTCTCCCTTCTGTGGGCTATGCGATATACATATACTACTTTCTTTTATTATTTTTATGGAGTATTTTGCTATGAAGAAGATAAGCCCTTGATTACTGAAGTGAATGAAAGATTTCTAATTCCTTTTATAGTACAATTCTTACAATAAATTAAAAACTAGAAAGTGAAATTATTTTTTCACAGTGCTCGTATTCACGAGAAATAATAGATCTTTTACAATTACTCCAACAAGCTGAATTATAGAATGTGCATCTTTCGAATGATCATGTTGAAAACGATTCCATTATGAGTATTTTAATAATTTCACCATAATGTTTAGATCTGTTGTTACACTGAAGATTTGTTAGACTATTTCCAAACTATCATAAAACATTCTGTGTAACCTTTTGCTTCTTGACTGGATTCTGGAGAAATTCATCTTTCAAATGAAAAAGTATATATATAAACTGAAGTCTTGAAACTTATATGGAGAGCTTTACCAGTGACACTGACCATGGTACTATTCCCTTACCCAGAAACGAAAATTAAGTTACCCGACATTAGCTTTTCCCCAGCTGAGTTACACAATTAGTTACAACTAATTCAAGCTTGTTAGGCTTTTAAAGTTGTGAATCTCCACCATCAAACAACTATTGAATTTTAAGTTCACATTTATGTTATCTGAAATCTCACAAGCAGCGAAGATGGTTTTTGTAAGTGCAAGACGAGCATTGCTAAGTTATGGTTGTTTAAACTTTCTTTTGGTGTTTACAAGTGCTGTCATAGACAATACCATCTGACTGTCGTAATAACGATTATGCCAAGTGAAGGACTTGCCAAGTGAAGGATCATGCCAAGGAATGGACTTGAAACTATTCATATTCGATAATGATGTTAAATTACCTGTTCCAGATTAGATAAACAAGTATTACAAAAATTTAAAGCATGCAAATATTTCATCTGTAAATTTAAACTCAGTAATCGCAAATCTAGCTCATTTAACTTGCTCAGATTCTTTTTTTTAAACTTCACTCACATTCCAGAAATATCTAAGTGGCTTTGAAGCGAAAAACTTTTCAAATGTTTCTCCAACATGCTGATTATAAATAGAATGTTAGAATTGATCAGTAATGGACAGTAAGTAGCCTCTCAGATAAGTTGTCGTTACTATTCTCGTCTTTTTTATCTTATCGACTTTTGTCAGAACTTATTTTCTCACGTTTTACTAGATGTTTCTGTTCCTCATCAGCATAAATTCGTTTTTCCTTTTTCTTTTCTTGTCTGTGTGTTACATGATCCAGTAGATTTCTTTTGAAGGTACTACAAATAGCCTTTTGCAAATTTAAAATTCTGGAGTTCTGCAAAATCGGTTTTAACAATTATATTAATACTTTTAACCTTCTAAGAGACATTAGCTTTTCCATACACTAGGCTGATTTCCAAGGTACAAATCAGAACAAAATATTTTAAAATATAGTCATAGGAACAGTTTCAAACAAAAACTGTAGTTGACGGCACCATTTTCGTTCTACTTTGCTTCGTTTTATGATGTATAAATTTTGATAATGACTCCAAACATATGATTTAAGGATCGAGGCTTACTTAGTAGTAGCCATCTTATTCGTTGCTATAAACTAATTCCTATTATATATTCTTTTGTTATTAGATTCTGTTAGTAGATGTGTGATAATGTTAAGACATTCTGACATCAAATATGGTCATGGTAGCATAACTGAATCAGAAAGATCTAATGAGGAATTCAGTTATTTTGAATAATTGAAGGCATATGGTGAAAGGAATTAATAATAAAAAATTAAACGAAATTATTCCCCTTGAGAAATTTCATAGCCTTCTTTCATTTGTGGCACGCGTGAGTTGGAAACGCATTATTCTGCTTCTGCTATCGAAATTTCATGTCTTGATTTTAATAAAACCTATGAATTGGCAGCTAAAACAACTGTATGTAATGATCATTACGATCATTTCCTTGTAAACAGTTTTTGATTTGAATTTTTAAAAATTTTCAGAATGGTAGATTATTTACTGAAACATCTATTACGTGACATTGTTAAATATTCCGTATTCTACTATTGTATTAGCATAGTTAGTTCAATAGTTATAAATTGCATAAAATATGAAAATGCGAGTAATGTAATAAAGAATAAAACAAAATACTTGTTCGCGGGATTTTATTTACAATGCAAGTTTTTCCACAAAACAACAAACAATGATAAAAAAAGTCTATGAAAGAATGCAAATCAAGAGCACAAAGATTAATAGATAAAATTAAAGCATACTTTCAAAATAAAATTCACAGTATGTGCTACGAACATTTCTTTTGAAAGTTTCCAATTCAGTTTGAATTTCAAATGCGAAAACCGATTATTAATGTATAGAAATTGATTTCACGCAATAATAAATTTTTCTAATTAATTTTATATCATTTCACACATGAAAGAAATGATGTATCTTGAATAGCTTATTAAAATTCCAGCATGAAATTTTGGCCATTTAGTTTTCCTTTAAATATTTACTTTGTATATAGTAAAGAAAGAAATAATAAAAAATTCATTTTATAAATTCACAGAATGCTTCTAATATATTCGGACATAGAATAGATAAAGATTTCAAAATAAAATGTCGGTAGATATGTAGTTAAATTAAATTGAAACCAAAATACACAATTCAGTTGTAAAAAGCCAAGGAAAGAATTATAAAATCTGAATGGAGTACAGTTTTATAGCCCATATTTCAAATCACCGTTAGCATGGG
>KK116574.1:193940-231452 GCA_000611955.2 Stegodyphus mimosarum
TATTTGAAAAAACTAACACCATTTTTTAAAATATTTTTAAGCATGTTTCCTAATTATTTATTTGGGTCAATTACTTTATTATATCATACTTTTATTTGATTTCGATTTTGATAATTATCAAAGAATTTTAGTAAAATGTAGTTAAATTGCTAAAATTTTTAAGCAATTCATTAGACAAACCAACTAATTTATTTAACTTAAAATACTTTAAAATTAACACCTTATTGTGCAGCTTGAAGAGTTAATAAAAATGTAAAGTTAATGCTGTATTAGTTTGATTGGAAAGTATAAATGTTTCATAATTTAATTTTAAATTATTTCAAACCAATTTAGAAGCTTAAAGTTTTCATTCCTATGAATAAAAAAGTTAGATAAATAATTGAAAAGCCAACTGAAATAGTATAAGTCATTTCAAAGATAAAAATAAAAAAAGAAGCTATTTCATAATTCAGTGTACGTTAGAATTGCAATATAATAGCTTGTACTGTATAACAAATAAATAGTATACTTCATGCTATGTGTAGAATTACTCTGTAATCGTTAGATCGTCATTTCCTATTCATAACTCAATAATTTTGTATTTGCAGGCAACTAACTCAAGATTAACTGGACTGCGGTTTAACGGGACCTTAAAAAGGAAGATTTTTTTTAAAGAAAGGTCAAGTTTGCATATTGTGAAACAATGGAATATTTACTATCACAAACATCGAAATATAGCAAAACCTCTACGGGAAGTACAAAAATGAGAAGAAAAAGGCTAATTTAACTGGGCATAATCTGGAATATTCAATGTTGAACCATTCGTTAAAAATAAATTACTAAGTCGTACAAAGGTATAGAAATGCAAGGGCAAGGTAAAGAAAGATCATTGTTTCTTCCATTTGGAAATGTACCCTTAGTTAAAAGGCAGATATAATTTACTGTCCAACTAATTCTCCACTTCAAACTGCTTAAAAATGTACGTAAATTGTTAATAGTATTTTTGTGCTAATTATAATATGGATTATTTCTCTTTCTTATGTTTTTTTAACTGCTGCCGTATTAACCGAGATTTTGGGCTAACCGCGGACGGCGTCTTTTATTACAGCAGTTAATCGGGTGTCTATTATAGTTAGGATAAATCAAATAAAGATAATAAAGATAGTCATATGCAATATTTATTAGTGAAAAGAGATTAGTTATTGAATAATCAAACCATTTCGATTGTTATTTTTTGCAACAAATTACGTTATAAAATCTTTTATTTATTATTAGGACCACACCACCTAATAACATTTTCTATTTCGTTATATGGAAAATGCTCCGTTGCTTGGTAAATGGAACCAGCAATTAAAATGTTTTCGAGAAGAACATCAAACAACTGTTTTTTATAGATCAGTAAATGATGTATTTTCTACCATCTCTGCTAGAACATTCCTTACCAAATATGGTGTAATGTATTTATAATTGTATTACTTAATATTTACAGGAAAGTTCAGTTTTATTATTTAAAATTATTCAATTTAATTAATTTAAAATGAATAGGAGAACAGGAAATCTTTCTTTATTAGAAATTTAACTGAAAAATAGTGTATGTAAGTATTATATTTAATAAATCGTGAATGATTTTTTTCTAGGAATCTGTGAATCTGCAAATGAAGTTATGCGATTGATCGTTGAATTGAGTTTAGCTTTTAAGTCAAAGAAATGTACTTTACAGCATATTTGTTTTAAACAAGCAAATATGTTAATAACGCAATGCAACGTTCTTTGAATTTATATTTATCGTTTTAGAAGATCTTCTTTAAGTCCTTTCACATATTTTTTTTACAGTTGCTCCTTTATATATTATTAGCCTTATAATATGGACCTGCAATATGACGCATCGCATCATTTTCTTTTTCAAAGCCTTTGAAGCTGAATTCGGGCATCATGAATACAAAGCATCTTCTTTTATGCCCAGAACTAGATAAAGAGTGTCAGAAACGTGGTGAGATAAGTAAACTATACTGGAATGCCAGAGCTTTAATGAACTCCTTGTAAGGACTACATCTTCTTGTTGTTTAAATTTTTAACTTTTTACTTTGTTCCCATTTTCATTTATTCTAAGTCTTACTTTTAATGTTTGTTCTTTTTTATTATTTATCATTGTTCTTATGCCATACTTGAGCTGTTTTATATGTATGGACTGACCTTTCCAATAAAGCCATATGTAACATCACCTTGAAGATGATTAACTGAAAAACAGATAGATGTACCAGGATTTAAGTTTACGCGTGTTATTGTATAATTTCTTCTCACTCTTGAAAGTTGTGAAAGCCTGTACTATAGCACAGATACATGAATATACTGAAAAAAGTTTGGTAATTGCTCACTTGCACCCACTTTCTTAATTGCCGGGATCAGTAAAAAACGAATCAGATAAACGAAAACGGTGATTCTTAACTAATTCTTCTAATGCCACTCTTATCTGAAATAAACTAAGACAAATAATGTCTGAGAGTTTTAATATCATGTATAAGGTTCTTATTGTATCTGACAAGAGACATTGGCTTGAACATTCTTTTCTTTTTTAGACTTACCTACTTTGAGAAAGTAGAAGAAGTTAGAATAAAGAACATAGCTATGCAAATTCCTAGATGTTTATTCAGTGTAAGGGTAAGAAAGAGCAATAATAAGTAAGAACAGAAAGCGAAATAATAAGTGACAGAAGTAATTGATAATCATAGTGTTTGCCCACCCTTATGCTTAGTGTCTACACTCTTTATGTAAATCTTTTGTATGAAGCGAAGATTTTGTGAAAGGTATCTGCTTTGGCTTACACCCTTATTTCCGGTCACTTAATTGACATACTCTGTATTTTGATAATCCGAAATCCGTATTTATTTTAAATTTGGAGTAAACAGCTATTAGTAACACTGCAGAGAGAGCAACAGGAAAATTCTTTGGCTGAAGTTAGTTGTCTGTAGATTACTAACAGAAGCTGATGCATGTTATTTGATTGCAATTAGACTTTCAGGCACAGCGGCTTGTGTTCTGGAATTTTGATTAAATAATCAAAACTCTTCGCAAATCTTTAAGGCAATTTTATATTTAAACTGCATGCATTATCTAATGTGTGATTTCAAAATTAAAGACTTGTTAATTATGCTTATGAATAAAAGTTTTGCAGTGCTAACATATTAAACATCTCATAAAATCTTCGTATAACTGATTGCTTTGAGTAAAAAAACTCTATAGATAAATAAAATTTAACAAATTAAACTCATCGCTAATATAATGAGTTTCGGTTATTCTGTGAAAATTTTATTAGTTTCCTGATGCTTGATAAAAGTTTGATGGGCACCTTAATTGCAATAATATATGTTGTACTCAAAATTACTTTCAAATCTTTCCACGCAGTGAAAAATAATAGCATTTGTTTTAGTACAGAGAAATATTTCAACGGAAGCAAGTACCTTTTGAGGAAAAGCAAAAAAATGGAAATGAGAGATCACATTTCATTAGATATTATTTAAATTCCACGAATAAAATTATGTAAAGTTTTATAGAATGCATAACGTATTTCTTCAGGTATCTAATAATTTTCATTAATTTATAAACAACTTAATCATACATTCAATGTGCATTTGCAAGGCATTATTTGAATTTTTATAAACATTAAAGAAAACCATTGTTATTTACAATTATCTTATCCCGGTTCCGTTAAAAATGTCAAAATTTATTTAGGAGTAAATTATCAATTTTTACATCGATGTGAAACGAAAGTTCTTGGACTGCATAATGGGCAGCACATGGTAGTCTATTCATTATAGATTACTGGTATTTTGTGGGAGGCACATTAAAAACTGCAAATTTTATATACTCGTAATATACTTTATAATTACTGTTCTACGACAGGGTTGTCATACGCTGAATGAAAAATCTAGGCTAATACGTCGAAACTTTTTAAATTCTTAAAATATCCGCATCAGATTATGTGCATATAAAGTACAATTTCTCTTTCTATTTCAGCTGAAAATAACTGCGAATTTTGGTGATTTTTATTAATGTTTTTAAAACTAAACTTGAAAAAGGACTTTATAATTGTTATGAAAAATAATTCGATGCAGGAAATTGTATATGGAGGCCTGAAACACATATCTTAAATTTTTTTATGTGAACATTACTACTATGTTATGAAAAAACATAGCAGGAAAATAGGCAAAGCAGTTTCAAAATTCGTTAACATTTATAAGCAAATTAAAACTGTTAAAGTGTACATAGTACTGTGAATAAACGAGATGATGATTCACTTAATGAATTTAGAAGGTTAATTGTTACGGTTTCTAAGAAAGAAAACATTATGGTGTTTAATCTAGTAATTAACATAATTAATAATATAAATAAAAAAAGACATCTGATTTAGAAAAGTATATTATCCGAGTTAACAAATAATAATTACCTTGAAGTATTATTAACATACTAAGAACTATTAATACTGAGTAGGTATACTACTTACGTCGCACAAAATCATATGTAATTTGTTTCATAACTAAAATGACCATCCTTATGCGAGTTGGATTCTGCGAATTAGCGTAGTCAGTGAAAATAGTGTATATACTGATTCTGAATTACGATAATTTACGTAAACCGGTAACAAAACATTGAGTTTATGGTTCAGTCGTATGACAACCTTTCAAATACTTTTTTCTTCAAAATATAGATCTATTATTCTGGCAACGGTAACAATAGAAGGATGAACTCTTGATTTGATAATATAATGAAAATCACCCATAAAATATAATTAGAGCCTTATTTATGATATCACGGTCTTCCAGTCTTAGAATCGGCTGTCATAGCTATATACCAAATTGCTTCACCAATCATAGGCCGCATTAGTATGGTTTTCAGGTTGTGGGTTGTAGAATGTAGTTTTTGGTTTCGGCCCCACTAATACTTGGTGCTTGGGAACTGCATTTTCATTAATATTTCTAGCCAGTGACGTAACTTCCTCATAAGCCTGAAATAAATACGTAAATATATAAATGAATGGTTTACATTTGCACAGTAAGATCTGCTAAGTGACACACATGAAATATCTTCGATTTTAACAAAGAGTAAAATTCAGTTTTGTTTGAACGAATTTAAAAGGAAACTGCTTAGTGAATTTTGACAAAAAAATAAAGCTTCTTCTCTTCTAAAGTACAGCAATGATTAAAATTATTAATATTCGTTTAGACTTTTGAAATCATCTCCGAAATGTTTCATGGCATATCTATGTTTTTTTATCAGATATTCTCAAGATGTTTATTCCACGTCAAAAAAGTGATATCACTTTCTACTTTGGTGGAAAAATGGGTGTCCGCCGAAAGTCTCGCGAACCAAACAATGCAACGATAAAATTACGTCGCATAAAACAATTTCCAGAGAAATGAAAGCAAGGAGAAAACATCGCAGTTCTAAAAAATCGTAGTATAACACACCATGATCGAAAATAAAATGACTGAAATACTTAATATAAATGAAAAAAGACAGCCAATTTAGAAAAGTATGTTACCTGAGTTAACAAATAATAATTACACTGAAGTATTAATAACATATTAAGAAATATTAATACTGAATAGGTAAACTAAACATCGTCGTTGAAATATCGTGGAAAAAATAAAGTACTTACAAATCACCGCACGACCAGAACATCACAGACATTTGTTTTTCAGGCTTTGATAAATTTTTTAATTAATTATCAAACTGTAAACTTATCTGTTTTTCAACTTTGTTCGGCCCGGTTAGTTCGAGCCGGGGAACGAAAGGGTGCATAAGAGGTTTTGTGATTTTCCCAATGTATAACGTTCTTATGTATTTCGTAATATTTTCCTACTGTAAAACGTTTTGTGATTTTCCTGATGCATAACAAGGTAATTCCTGAAAAAGTACTACACAAAGGTATCCCTGTCCTTAGGCAGGCAGTCCTAGAGTGGTTTGACATAATCTAACAAATCTAAATCTCGTATTGAAATACTATGTAGCTACCCCCTGTCATGTTCTAACAGAATATCAGATTAACCAAAGTGAAAGAAAATCGCTTTTGTAAACTGATAATTAATAAAACAGTGTTAATATGGGTAACCTCATGCAGTTATTCATCTTCTCTTTCCCAGTATTTTTTAGGCTAATATTTTTCATGAAAAACTACCAATACAGTTTTATATATGAAATTAATTAAATAATGGCCTTTAATAGTTAGCTTCAGAAGTTTAAAATACTACTAACTGCTATATATATAGTATTAATTTTCTACTCGTTTTTAGTTTCCGACTGCTTAAGTTTCCTTCTGTTTTTTATTAGCAAAAATTTATTACTTAATTCAAAACTATGAAATATAAAAGTAAAAATCTTCCTCATTCCTTCTTGTGCTCACAAACCATCACTATGAACTAATCAATATACACCAATGTTTGTGAAAACTGCAACAGCATGAAGGAATTATGCAAACTGAACCAAACTTACAGGAAATGTTAAGTGAGGTAAGACATGCAAATGATTAGAATTACAAAGCGATTGTCGTAGAATGAGAACCGACCGCTTGTTCTGCTGGCTGATCCGTATGGCTGCGACGGATCGTACAACGCCCTCTCGTGTGTTAGCACAACGTTGGAATACGGCTGCGTGGTATTATGTTGTCTAGCTCAACGGTTTGTGCCGTCTGCTGCAGCATGAACTGTGTGCAAGGGTTCCTTTACGCAGTACTTCACCCGTCGCTGAATCAGAGACGCCGCCAACTTCAGGGGGCACGGTAACACAGTGCGTGGCGTGTTCTGTGGGAACAAGTTGTTTTCTCGGATGAATCTCGTTACAGTTCGGAATACAATGATGGAAGAGTCCGCTTCAGACGTTACAGAGGGACCTTGTGATCCCACAGTGTGTTATACACCGTCATACTACACAAATGCCTGGCATCATGGTGCAGGGAGCTATTGGGTATTGTGGAAGTTTGGAACATAGGAAATGTTAAACGTCGTTCTGACACCAAGAAGAATAATATTTATTTACATTTTTTTTGGATATAGAATAATACAGACAGAAAATCAGTCATTGTTCTTTTTCTTGTCGAAGGCTCACTGTTGCCACTCTGGCGAACAGAAAACTGCATGCGAGAAGTTTCACAGATGGCGCTCCATTAACGCGAATGATGTCGCCACAGGTATAACTGTCGATCCCATCTAATGCAGACTGTGGACAATCTCAGCAGTGATAGCTATATAAGGGAAGGTGTAGAGTCAGGGATCCTCTCCAATCTTCGACACATTCCGAGTGCTTATTTCAGGAGGATAATGGCCGCGCGCATGTTTCTCAGACTACAAAGCCTTCTTTAGGGCACAAGAGGTTTCGCTTCTTCCATGCTGTTACAGTTTATGTAGCTGGCCACGAGCTGGCGCAGCTTTCCATTTTTATGCTCTTTATATTTTCTTTACCGCATTGCGGATTTTTTGATAAAAGTGTAGTGGCAACAAAGTAAAATAATGAACGTTCTAATGTAAACATTATTAGTTGTACATAGCTATGAAAAATAAAGTTTGTGTGAAAAACAAAATGGCAAAGAATTCCAAGCGTCTTGTAAAATCATCAAGAAAGGTAAGCAAAGATTATTTATTAAATGTTAAATGTTAAAAATAAGAATAAGAAAAGGACCTTTAAAAAGGTTTAACATGGTGCCGAAACCCGGGATAACAGTGATCTTTAGATATATTACGATTTAAGTATTTATTATTGTTTCATTAGTGATTGAATATCGAATATTAAGATGGATAAGTTAAAAGCATTAAAAAAGAAGCGAGGAATGCTAAGAGCATCAGTAACAAGACTGATAGCTAAAATGGAAAAGGAAATTGAATCGGAAAATATTAAATTTGATTTATTAGAAGACGACTTATCCATCTTAAATGAAAATGAAAACGCTATATTAATATTGAACAATGAAATTGAATCTGTCATAACAGACGAAAAAGAGTATGACACCGAAATACAGGATAGCTTGGAATATAAAAATAAAATCACCTTGTGTAAATCGAAGATTAATAGAATATTTAGAAATAGAAAATATGTTAAATTAAATGAGATGCCATCTAATTCTTCTACTATAGATACGGTAGAGAACACAAATACAAATGGCGCTAAACTTCCGAAACTAACCATAAATAAATTTAAAGGCGAAATATGTGAATTTCAAAGTTTTTGGGCTCAATACGAATCTGCTATACATAATAACTCTGCTTTAAAGGATGTAGACAAATTTAATTACCTCAAATCTTTATTAACGGACACAGCTTTAATGTCAATAAAGGGATTACCGTTAGTTGCCGAAAATTACGCTAAGGCAATAAATATTCTGAAAGAAAGGTTTGGTAGAAAGGAAATTCTAATAAACGCACATATGAATCGTCTGCTGAATTTAAAGCCAGTAAAAAGAATGGATGATATTAAAATGTTACGTAATCTTTATGATAGTTTAGAAATTGAAATTAGAAGCCTGGATTCCCTTAACGTTACTTCGAATTCTTACAGCTATTTGTTATGCCCGCTGCTAATGAGAATACTTCCTAGCGAATTGGTTTTAGAGTTCAATCGATCGTTAACTCCTGACACAGAAACCACAGTGACTAACATTTTGAAATTTCTGAAGAAAGAAGTTGAAAGCAGAGAGCGAACATTTTTCCAAACATCGCCAAATCATTCCGAGTTTAACATAAGAACCGAACAAAATAAACACCAATCGCGAGATCTTTTTAAAGGTGAAAAATATCATACTGCCTTCAAAAACAAACATTTTGTCCCAGCAGTTGCGTCGTTGAATACGAATACATCAACAGCCGACTGTATATTTTGTGGGAAGATAGAAAATGAATCGTTGAAGCATTCTACTTCAAATTGCGCAATTCCAATTGAGGAGAAAAGAAAGAAATTAAAACTGGCTGGGAGATGCTATTTATGTTTTCGTAAGGCTCATACCTCAGCCCGTTGCAACACAGATATACGCTGTGATTTATGTTCGTTAAGGCATAATACTATTTTACATGATAATAAATTTGAAAATAAACGGGAAAATAAAGGTGAGTTTAAAACAGACACAGTGGTAGCGTCAATTTCCGAAAGAGATAACAAAAAAAGGGTTTATTTACAAACTGCAAATGCAGTAGCTTTAGGTCAGAATAGAAGAAAAAATGTAAGACTCATTTTTGATTCTGCCTCTCATAAATCTTTCATTCTGACAAAAGTATCAAAACAATTGAAATTAAGTGTTGTGGGGGAAGAAGAACTTCAGATTTACACATTCGGCTCTACTGAGGCTATAGTTAAAAGGCTAAAAAAGGTTAAGGTTATACTTAAAGATATATGCGGACCTGGGAAAATAATAATTGAAGCTCTTGAAACTCCAGAAATTAACCAAGCTGTTATTGGTATGCCAGGAAAGGAAATACTTAATTATTGTATGGAAAATTCGATAAGACTTGCTGATGCTACAAATATAGATGGCCATAACTCTCAAATATCAGTATTAATTGGTAATGATTTTTACTGGAAAATAGTCACTGGGAAGGTTAAAAGATTATCAAAGGGTCTTGTTGCCTCTGAAACGTTATTTGGTTACACTATAAGTGGGACTGAAGCATTAAGTAATGTTTCCACACTTCGTTCCGGAATTACGGTAATGAATGTTGTTGAGAATATTTCACATGCACCTGATTTTGAAACTAGTGCAGCTTTAAAAAGGCTATGGGATTTAGATGCAATTGGAATACTTGACTGTCAAACAAATGAAAATGACACTGAAGTTATTCGGAGATTTGAAGAAACTATTGAATATAAAACCAATCGGTATGAAGTTTCATTACCTTGGAAGGACAACGTCAATAAAATGGGTAGTAATTATAACATCGCCTTAAACAGATGGAGCAGTTTACTTAGAAGGTTTAAGAAAAATCCTGAAATTTATGACAAGTATTCAAGGGTAATTGAAGATTATCTAAATAAAGGAATAGTTGAAAAGGCTCCAAAGAATTCTGCAGAAAACATCTATTATTTGCCACACCATTGCGTAATCAGAGAAGATCACGATTCTACGAAATTAAGGGTCGTATTTGATGCTTCCTCACATACTCGTGATAGTCTATCTTTAAATGATTGCTTACATTCAGGACCAAATTTAAACCCTGAATTATTAGATTTGCTAATTAAATTTCGTCAACACAAAATAGCATTTGCTGCAGATATTGAAGCTGCTTTTCTACAAATTCTGTTGAAGCCTGAGGACAGAAATGCAGTAAGATTTCTTTGGACTGCAAAAGAAAAGGAGCAACCGACGATTTTAAGAATGACGCGTGTAATATTCGGAGCAACCTGTAGCCCCTTTTTACTAGCAGCAACAATAAAGCATCACGCAAGAAAGTTGAAATCACAATATTCGAAGATCTGTCAGCTTCTTGAAGAAAATATTTACGTAGATGATTTGATTCATGGTACAGATAATGAAGAAGAAGCTGCAGAAATTTATAAAGATGTGAAAAGGATTATGATGCTTGCTAGTTTCAATATGAGAAAGTGGAGGAGCAATAACGCCCAATTACATGCGATTTGGAATGCAGCTGAAAATACGAAGTTTAATGGAGACAGAATGAATAGCACTTTGCTAGGATATATTTGGAATTATGAAGCAGATATACTGAAATTTCGAATCAAAGATGAATTACTAAAAGATCCGGCTGAGGAAATAACAAAACGGAAGATTCTTCAAGTTGCAGGCGAACTATACGATCCTATCGGGTTCATATCTCCCTTTGTTGTTGCAGCTAAAATGATGATGCAAGAATGTTGGCAAAGGGGATACCAATGGGATGCACCACTTGATCAAGAATTGCAGAAACGATTTAAAACCTGGTATAATGAAATTCCTAAATTAAAAATTGTTGAAATTCCAAGGCATTATTTCAACAGTCAATCAAAAAATAATCTGTCGAATATTCAGTTGCACTGTTTTACAGATAGTAGCCAAAACGGATATGGTGCCGTTGCATATTTGAGATACAATGAAAATGAGCTAACAAAAACATCATTTGTTATGTCCAAAGCAAGAGTTGCTCCCATAAAAAAGATTACGTTACCTAGACTAGAGCTTTTAGGAGCAGTCATAGGAGCTCGACTCATCACATACATTCGACATTCGTTAAAAAACATAGAAATGAAGGTTTATATGTGGACAGATTCAGAAATTGTACTACATTGGGTCAAGGCTGATCCTACGAAATGGAAACAATTTGTACGAAATAGGTGTCTAGAAATCCAAGAGAAAACTGATCCAGATTGGTGGAATTATTGTCCCAGCCATGAAAATCCTTCGGACTTATTGACGAGAGGGCAGAAGGTAGAAACCCTTTCAAAAAATGAAATGTGGTGGTATGGCCCACCTTGGCTTGTTAAAGATAACAACTTTTGGCCCATATCTTCGAGAAAATTTAATGAACATGATAAAGTAACAAATTCTGAGAAACGAAAGGGAAATAAACAAGAAATCTTAACAGCAAACTGTATTGTTGAAAACAGCGAACCTATCATTCCTATCGAGAACTTCAGTGACATAAAGAAAGTATACAGAATAACATCTTATGTTTTCAGATATATCAATAATGTGAAAAACCCAAAACTAAGAAGAATTGGATCTGTCACGGCTGAAGAGATGACTGAAGCAGAGAATTTCTGGATCAAGAAAACTCAGGAAGAAAATTTTAGAGAAGAAATAAGGAAATTAATGATGAACCAAAGCATAGCTAGTTCGAAAATATTTACATTAAATCCATTTGTAGACTCCAATGGAATACTTAGAGTAGGTGGAAGACTTCAAAATGCTGGGTTAAGCTATAATCAAACATATCCAGCAATATTACCTGAGAAGTCTCATTTGACAGACCATATTATTAAAGATTGTCACGAAACGCAAGGACACGCTGGTGTAGCTGAAACTTTAACTCAAGTTAGAGAAAAATTTTGGATACTAAAGGGTCGACAGCGTGTTAAGAGTAATATTAACAAGTGTGTGATTTGCTACAGATTTAAAGCTAAGCCACTAAGTCAGGATATCGCTCCTTTACCAACCGAAAGAATAAGAGAGGCAAATCCCTTCGAAGTTGTGGGACTTGATTTTGCTGGTCCTATGAGTGCAAAGGATGAAACTGGGAAGGCTTATATTGCTCTGTATACATGCGCTGTAACAAGAGCAGTGCATCTAGAACTAGTGTCTAGCCAAACAGCAAACAATTTTCTTCTGTCCTTTAGAAGATTTATTTCAAGAAGAGGAGTATGTCGAATAATATATTCAGACAATGCAAAAACATTCAAAAGAGCAGACAAGGATTTACAAAAATTATGGAATACCATCAAGGACACAGAAGTTCAAAATTATTTTGGTAATAAAGGTATTGAGTGGAAATTCAATGTGGAAAAGGCGGCCTGGTGGGGCGGTTTCTGGAAAAGGCTTGTTAGATCTATCAAGTTATGTTTGAAGAAAATACTCATGAATGCTTCACTTAAATTTGAAGAGCTGGAAACAGTTTTAATTGAAATTGAGGCAATATTAAATTCATGCCCGCTAACTTATGTTTATAGTGAAATCGGCGAACCAGAACCGCTGACACCAGCTCATTTTCTAGTTGGGCGAAGATTGACATCTTTACCATCTGGCAAAATTCTTGAACCTGATTCAACTAAAGAAAAATTAACAAGGCGATATAAATACCGGCTAAGGTTATTAGAAGGTTTTTGGAAAAGATGGAAAAGGGAATACTTACTTGAAATTAGAAACGTAAAACAAATTCAAACAGGTAATGCCGTAACAGATCTTTTGAAGGGATCTGTAGTTCTAGTACATGAAGAAAAATTACCAAGATTATTATGGAAGATGGGAGTTGTACAGGAGTGTCATCCAGGACGAGATGGAAAAATAAGGGCTTGCACTATCCGTTTAGCTAATGGAACTCATCTTCGTCGTCCTGTGCAGTTATTGTACCCCTTAGAAATGACTTAAACTCTTTGAACTGAACACAGTGAACTTAAATTACGAACACTGCGTATATGAACATTTAAACTTGTAGAACATTAAAACATTTAGTGTTTAAGATAACTTCAGAATCCAATCCTTTGATGAACCAAGAGTTCATCGAGGGGGAGGATGTTACAGTTTATGTAGCTGGCCACGAGCTGGCGCAGCTTTCCATTTTTTTATGCTCTTTATATTTTCTTTACCGCATTGCGGATTTTTTGATAAAAGTGTAGTGGCAACAAAGTAAAATAATGAACGTTCTAATGTAAACATTATTAGTTGTATATAGCTGTGAAGAATAAAGTTTGTGTGAAAAACAAAATGGCAAAGAATTCCAAGCGTCTTGTAAAATCATCAAGAAAGGTAAGCAAAGATTATTTATTAAATGTTAAATGTTAAAAATAAGAATAAGAAAAGGACCTTTTTAAAGGTTCAACACATGCCCTGCTTAATCCTCGGATATATCGCCCATTGAGCATATTTGGAATTTCATTGATCGGCGACTTCCTCGTACAGTTGATGGGGCACACGCTAAGACTGAACGTTGGCGTCAGGTCGAAGCCATGTGGAATGTCATTCCCCAGGATAACATTCAGAGCCTGTATGATTCAATACGTGTACACGCTCATCGCTCAGCGTGCCGGGCATACAAAGTACTGATTTCTGACGAACATTTTGTTTTTTATCTTGTAAATTTGATCGTTTATTTCTACTACTATCAGTAATATGTGGAATAAATTTCATTCGTTTCCGACAATTCCTTCATGGTGTTGCATTTTTCACAAACATTAGTGTACATTTATCAATATTATGGGAATATGCATTTATAATTTTTAAAGCCTGAAGAATGCGTCTGCAATGTTATATTCATGCGATGATTTATAGGTGCTTTAGTTTTTACCACGATAGTTCGATAACGATGTTTAAAAATTGAGAAATTTTTGAAGGGCTTTATTCCCGACCATGATATTTTAGAACTGCGGTGTTTTTCCCTTGCTTTCTTTTCTCCTACGATGTTTTCTCCGCGACATTTTTGCCACGATGCTTTCACCTGTAACAGAAAAATAAAAAGGAAAAAACATTCTTGAATTAAATTTATACAGTTATGTATTTATAATGCTGTGTACATACGATGCTGTCAATATACTGCATTTCCATAGCAGTTTTAATCCACTGAACGGCTGAAGTTATTGTCGATTAAAAAGTAATAATTTCTTAGACGTCAATTTTATCTTCAGAAAATGGTATTCTACTTTTATCTTCGTTTTATGAAATTACTCTCTTTCTTCTTAATAAATTTTGAGAAGGTATAGGGAAAATGTAATACGTTTCTTTAAGCATGCTTGAGACAGAAAAGGCTTTAATTTTTCAACAGGCAGTATCTGTGACATCGCTTTTTCTTTTAATCATAAGTTTTTTATAGAATCTGACAGCATTTTTACAGAATGTTAGAGATTTTGCGCAGAAGTTTTTGATGTTTAACTATTAATTGCAAAAGTTTAAACAAAATAAAATAGTAAAAGCCACGATATTCAAATGTACACTTTCCGACTAAAAAGAGCATAAAGCTCAAAAATAAGTTAAAAAAATACGGCTATTTTACAAATATATAAATGTTCATAATGGAATTTTATTTAAGTAATTGATTTTTTAAAATTAAGGAAACTACATGCTGGCTACTTGTGCAATCTGATTGATACAAGGGTGGTTTAAATCAAAATGAGCTTTTTCAATATCTTCTGTAGCGATAAGGAATGGAACGCTGTCAAGTTCCGTGAGCACATTTCAGCTCACTAGGATAAGACTTTTACCGATAGAAACAGTTTTAAAAATTTCTGCTCGAGTCAATAATAATATTGTGAAAATGTTGTGAAGCTCGGATCACAGCTATGAAAGAAAGTTGGATACGATTTCTTAAGTGCATCGATAGTTTTGATTTTGCCTGAATGTGCTTTGCCATTCAAGCAACATAACCTGAAAGTGTATTTATTTTATCAATATTCTAGCAAATTCTCTAGTTAATTTTTAGCTTTTATTTTAATTTTTTCTAATCGTTCATTCAACTCACACACAACGTCTTATTTACAGTAAAGTACTCAGAAGGTGGATGGGTCGAAGAGGCGCTGTTGAGTGCCCACCGCAGTCTCCTGATTTAACATATACTTCTGAGGGACCGTAGAGAATGAAACTAAAACCAGTAACAATCGACAAGTACTAACTAAAACCAGCAACAATCGACAAGCTAAATGAAAATTCGTAAAGAACTTTATCTGGAAAATGGCGTGCTGCCATTACGCCAGATATACTAACAGCCGTAGTTCGGCACCATGGTCGTTGTACAGAAGCTGTTGGTGGTCACTTTGAACGCATACCATAACTCTGTCTCAGGCGCAAATCTGTCAAGTCTAGTCAAATTTGTCACAAAATATGAACTGGCAAACAGCGTTTGAACACCTCTATGTACTATTCGTACCCTGCAAGCTAGTCAAGTAATCGTTTATCTGTAATACTACAGATGAAAGAGTACTTCAATGATTCTTTGATTTTCTGACCGATGCCTCAAGGATTCACTGTAGTTGCAAGGACAGATTAGCTGTAGACTGAGAAAAAAAGGGGGGAGGGCAGTTCTATATCTCCCGTTCTACTGATTGACGAAATTCAACTTGCATTTTTCATGTCTCGAAAGCGCGACTTAGGATATGTATTAGATTTATATACAGCATTGTTCTAATATAGGTATTTTGACACAAAATCGGACATTTTCTGAAATGACATGCCAATTTATTTTCCATCTTTTGGTTCTACGACTCAAATTATGCCAAACAGCCAAGCTTTCTAAAAATTACACAAGTAATTTTTAAAAAATTAGTTCTCAAAGTTTTAGGTCCTCCATGTTAATTGAATCTTGTATATATTTATTAGTATCTTTTTTTTCATTACATTTATTTTATTCTTCCTTTCACATTCGAAATTTAGGTTCATTTCAAATTAAATTCGCCCATGTTTTATGATTTATTTTTAAAATTTGTATTTTTAAATAATTTTTATACATTTTTCGCAAACAATTTTGAATTATAACCTACAACGTTTTTACTATCAACTTAAAGCAGATGTATTTCTAAGCATACGTGCAAAAAAATTAAAGTTTTTTATTCAAAATTTCCTAGCATATACGTGAATTTACATATTGGCGTGTTTTGAAATTTGGCATATTTCTTATAAACGATAATAACGCCAAATGTGGTTTACGCACTTCACTAAATTATTTGAAAATATGTACGATGACCTTTTTCTGCACTCATTTACAATGAAAAAAAAAAGGGAAAGGAAAATAAGTTGCTATAAATTAAGAAGTTCGCCAAGTGAAGGCGTGGCGCAAACTGGGGACAAAAAAGGTCAAGATAAATTTTCAAATTTCTCCACAAATTTTACAAAATTTTAATATTTAAGCATAATTGAGTCGTAGAATCGAAATATGGGAAAAAATTGACATGCCATTTCAGAAAAAGTTCGACTTTGTATGAAAATACATATGTTAGAACAATGCTATATATAAATCTAATCTCGAATCTAATCTCTAATCTCGAAAGCGCGATTTAATATCCTAAATCGCGTTTTCGAGACATGGAAAACACAAGCAATTTGAATTTCGTTAATTGGAATAGCAGAACGGGAGTTAAGAACTGTCCCATTTTTTTTGCAATGTACATAACTAAAAACTGTTAAAAGCTCACGCTTACACGAAATCTCCAGTTTAATTACATTTGATTTACGTCAAATTTATCTTTGAATACCTTTTGTCGACTTAATCGACTTATTCGTTGTTACTCACGTTAAGACATTGTGGAAGTTTTATTTTAAGACAAGCTTATTTTAATTATTTGACTTCAGCCATTTTTTGAACTGTTATGTGCGTTTCTGTATGCCGTGATATATATATATATATATATATATGTATGTGTATATATATGTATGTGTGTATGATGTCGTATTTCTGTATGTTGTGATGATATACTATAAAAGAGACGCATGACAATATTGTCTACAAAATGAATATATGGCAATAATTTTAAATCTTATTATGGTTCTGTAACTGAATAATCACATCTGTTTCTTTTTCTCGTCAGTTTAAATAACGCTGTAACGTTGCAATGCTGCAGTTACTGGTGCATTTAATAAGAGAGTTGGTTTTGATTATTATGCTTTCATGAAGTTTTGAATTTAGATATGCAGATTGCTATGTATATTATGCAGAAATAATTGAAAAAACACGTTTGGAGATATAAAATATTCAAAACATTTCACTGATATTAGGTGAGGCTGTTTAACTTCGTTAAAGGGTGTTGATTAAAGCACTTCTTTTTGCAGTGGTTTGAAATAAACATAAAGCAACAATTCCGGCCTACTAAGCCTAGAATTCAGTAAAGAAGCCTTGAAAAGATACTTTAAAAGATATAAATTTTTACCTTAAAATCTCTTCTGATGAATTCGTATTCGAAACACGCTTCAGGACTTGCTGCCTGGGCAAGAATACCTTTCGGATTGAAGGCCGCAGCTAGGGCTCGCCGAGTCAAGGCACCACCGGCTTCTACGGTGGGAATGAAAGAAGTCTTATTCATATTGAAATCTGATGTATAGTTTTGGCCCTCCCCTGCGTAACCTGAAAAGCAAAAGGCAATGAAAATAAACAGCTATCCGTAGATTAAAAAATAGCAGTAAATTGTTTTAAAATAATTAGAGATTTGCGAGTTGTTTTTTAATTATTTTGTTGAAAAATTTAGTTCTATGTAAAATCTGCAGTGGGACTGTGAATTGAGGAAGAAACTCGGGGTGCATAATACCAGCCATTGCGCACTATTATCCTCACGATTAAAAATGTTTTTTGAAGAGAGTGGAAGCTTTTATTGGGTGGGGTGTGGGATTGTTCGGCAATAAACAATGATGTGACCGCATGTTGCTAGTATTTTATTGGATCTATTTATTAACACATCAGAAATACAGAAAGATCAACAGTAATTCCAGAAACAATTCCTTTTTATAACGGTAAATGAGTAATATGCAGAACGGAGAGTTTCTGTAGTTTCTTGCTTTCCATCACTTCTTCAGATAATATTTAACTTTGCTAGTTATAGCAGATGCAAAGAGATGGTTATAGCATTATATTGTACATTAGACATGTACAGCCGGATTCGTCTCCGCTAACGTTTATCAAATCGGCTTCTATAAAGACAGAGGGTCTTTTGGACCATGGTGTATCATCTAGCGATTTATCAACGGATCAAAAGAAATATCTGCTGGAAAAATATTTGTGTTATACGATTTGTTACCGTATAGTTTCAAAAGGCAGCATTTAGTATTTTGAAGGATGTCTCGGAAGTGCTTATATTTGTACAAAAAAGCATTCAAATAATAATATTGTTTATAAACGTAACTAAGAAAAAATACAGTAAGAAAAAAATCAAAAACCACTTCGAAAATTTTCAGGTACATGTGGTATCACATGCATGAATCTGTCCGTACACAGTCGTATGTACGATCACATCGGCTGCTATAGCGAATACCTCTGTAAAGCGATAGATTGGTTTTTTTTGGTTTGGTTTATGTGATTATGGTAAAGCCTCGAGGGCCCCGCAAAGCCTGTCTAAGGGAAGGATGCCTTCGTGGAGATCTTTCTAAGGGAAAATGGCTCGTATACGTAGGGAAACCAGAAAACCCCCATGCAACCAGCCCTTTTGCAGGATTCGAACCTAGGACCGAACTACCAGTGTTCAGCGACTTTTTCGCTCGGCCGCTGGTAGGCTGTAAAGCGATAGAACATTTTAGTTATTCGATACATACACTTTAATTCTATTTCTTTATATTCGTACTTGAAATGCAATGTAAACGCACATATATTCAGATATTAACTTAACAATTAACAAATCCTTCTAAAGAAGCGCTATATCGACTAGGATTTGCACCGCTATAAAGTGCAAAGAAGATTAAGTTAAGGTGCATGCTCTATTTTATGCTCAGAGTTTATAACTTACAAGGTCTTACGATTACTCGTAATTAAGTTTTATGAAATAATTAGAATTTAATTTCTGAACAGTAGATGTGAGAAATATGAAATAAAATTCGAAATCCAAAATTCTCGGTTCCTAGAAAGACCTGCTTCCAATTACACTACGAAGGCTCACGGTAAGCAGACAGAAAATACTTTACATACTCCTTTCTCTTAAAGTGCGATTGGGGAGTAGGATATCCTCGCGCCAAGTCCTTGTGAGGATGATTTATCGTGTATCATCTTTTTTATTTCAGGCATCACTTGTAGTCATTAGGATTTTATTTCTGAACGGAAGATGGGAAAAAATGTGCCTATATTCGGGATTCGAACCTCCTGACTACCAACCTCATGTGCTTCTACTTACACTACAAAGGCACGCGTAAGGAAGGAGAAAATATCTAACAGTTCGACTTCTAAGATAATCTTTAATTAATTTCTAAGATAATCGTTATCTTAGAATATTTCTAAGATAATGTTTCCATTTCGAAATATTGGAAACGTATCAAGACTTCACACTAGCTATGTAATTTGAGGCATGCTGAAACTGCACGATGTAAGTGAAATAACGTCGAATTTCAATCAAAAGACTAAGTTATTCAGATTTTTTTATATTGTGAATGCAGTGTGAAATGTACGTATCCAAAAAATTAACCGTTCGTCAGGAATGAAAGAACTAGCGTTGAAATATTAATATAACTAAGTGTACCAAACGATGACGAAATTTTAATAAAACAATTGTCAGTTGCAATTTAGTGGAAATCTGTGTCTAGCTATGAAAACCAAAACACATGCAAAAACGTTTTTTACTAAACCTCTATGTACTCATTCTTCTGTTTTTAGCATGACAAATTACAAAGTACACTGGTGTGCAAAAATTAAGGACGAAGTCGAAAAATTAGCATATCAGCTGAACGAAGAGGCAGAGTGGACAGAAAAACCAATCAGGAGTTAAGGTGATGTACGGTAGCACATACGCAGATATGCAGGTAGACGTAATGGGGGAGTGTCTGAGTAGTATAAAGCATGTTGTCGGTGTAAGATCAGTATTTCTGGCAAAGAGATTGCACGCCGTATAGCAGTTAAAATCACACCGAGTTGCTGCCTCAGCGAGAAATGGCGAATAATCAATCTGTTAGACGACATCTGGATGCTTTTACCCGAGGTCGAATCATTGAGAAGTTGGAGGAAGGCCGCAGTGTGACAAGTGTGGCTGCAGAGTTCGGAATTGCTCACAGCATCGTTTCACGACTTTGGAGACAATTTCAAACTACAGGAACAGCTATCTGGGGGTTTAATAGTGGTTGTCCACGAGGAACCACACCCGCAGATGACCGGTATATTGCCTTACAGGCCAGAAGAAACAGGCGGCAGACAGCAGGAGAAATCGTTAGACACATGACACAGGCGACTGGACGACCAATATCGCATTTTACCGTGGCCAGAAGACTGCACGGTAGTGGTCTGTTTGCACGACGCCCTGTACGGTGTGTACCTCTAACGCCCGCCCATCGGAGAAGGCATTCTCTGTGGTGCCAGGAACACCGGAATTGGAGAGACAATGAATGGGGACGAGTACTCTTTTACAGATGAGAGCAGATTTAGTCTGAGTTGCGATTCTACACACATACACATCTGGACAGAGCGGGGAACACGCAATAACCCCTTGCACATCATCAAAAGGGACTGTTTTGGAGTCGCGGAGTTCTCGTTCGAGCAGACATAATGCTTGGTAGCCGGACCGACCTTCATATCTCCCAAGGAGGTTCGTCACCTGGGACTGCTGTTGTAACGAGGTTCTTCTTCCTTACATGCGTCTTTTCACAAGTGCCATGGGTCCTTAGTTGCTCTTCATGGACGACAACGCTCCACCTCATCGCACAGTTACTGTCGAAGAGCTGTTGGAGAGTGAAGATATTGAACACATGGATTGGTCAGCAAGGTCTCTGGATCTAAATCCCGTCAAGCATGTACGGAACGTACTAGGGAGACCCGTGGCAGCACGTAAGTTATCGCCAGTAACGATTCCGAAACTGCGATTGGTGCTACAAGAGGAACGAGCAGCAGTGTCTCAACAGCTCATTAACAACCACATATCCAGCATGCACAAATGATGTGAAACCTGCCTAGCAGTCAGGGGAGATCATATCCCCTATTAAAGACCGGATGTTTCTTGCTGTACACCCATCACAGGTATGTTTCGGCCTTCAGTCGCATTGCGCTCCATGCTACTTTTTCAATTAAGCTTCTTTTTATCCCTCTGATTTCTCTTTTAGTAAGTGTTGCTTACATTACTCATGTCCTTACGTATTGGGGATCTTACGGTATTAAATGTGTTGATTTGGAAAGCTTTTGTACAAAGTTATATTGAAAAAACCGTCTCGTCCTTAATTTTTGCACACCAGTGTACTTCTAACTGTTACGAAAGACTGTCTTTATACTCACCTCCACCCTCTCCTGGAATGCCCAAATATCCACCAGTCGAATTTGAAGTCGGGTTTGTAGTTCCATAGCCTCCTTCATTATTGTTAATTCCTGGTCGTGTACCTCCCAGGTTCTGCTTCGAGAGGGATCTAGCCATAGGATTCGAAGGTACTCCGTGAGGAGCAAGATGCGCTGTTTCTTCAACCACAGTGTCAGGTTCTTGATCATCCTATTGAAAAGAAATCTTGATTATTAATCACAAAACAAAATTTTGGTTTAAAACGTATAGTATTTATCGGATCTGTTAAATTAACTACATACAGGTTATAGAAGAAAGACCGAACTAACTCAGTATGATGGAAAACTAGTCATATCACGCAATGGCATTATGTAACTTCTGCAGAAATAAAATATATATGTTGTTGTGTGTTTATTGATAATCCTTTTACAGGCTTAGCATTTACCAAATTTAGTTTAAGATATGAAAAATAAATTTACAAATGAGTCTTAAAAATTTTCATCATTAGATATGGACAACCTAAGCTATCTGGGTTTTGGGTTTATCACATGGAAAATATAAATTAACAAATCTTTCTAAAGGATCTTCTCCTTTAAAAACGCCTTCAAAAACTTGGAGCATTTGTAAGATAAAAAGCAATTTAAGTACTAAGTATTAACTGAAGCAGTTTCTAAATAGAATAAAGCTTTACTATATTTAGTTTTATAAACAAGTATTATATTTAAAAAAAAGTAAGGAAATGGCAGATTCTTGATTTTATTACAGACTTAATAAAAAGGACCTTAAGTTGCAAGGAAACTCTGATGTTAATGAGGGAATGAGGTAAGATGAGAATATTTACCTTCTTCTAATGAAATTCTTACACCCTTAGAAAAAAGTTGAGGAATTATAGGATAAGGAAATGAACGGCAATAAAAAATTAAGAAGATAACGCGCAGAGAAGAACTAAAAGATATTGAAGAAACTCTTGAGTTATTTTGAGGAACGAGATATATCTGCAGTATGCATTTTATTCCTCTGTCGCTTATGTAGTAAAGCAACGTGAAGGAAAGCATGTCAAACACAATCAAATAATATCGGACCTTTTTTCCATTAAGGGTACATTTATTTTGTTTATAAAAATATGTGGTGCCAAGGTTGAACTCCAAATGGCGCTAAGCTTCATCTCGTGAAAATTCTCTCTGACGTATTCAGTTGCCAGTTGGACTGGAGGCGCATTGGAAGAAAGACGATGATCGTATTCTGTTAAAGAAGTATTAATTCTGTGTGTTAAAGAAATGTTTATTATATTTCTGAAAATGTGTATATGTTTTAATGTAATCAAGCGTGTTGTCTGATTTAAAAACGTCCTGCATGCTAAATAAACTAGTATTCGGATTACTAAAAGAATAAGTTCGAAGCTAGGAGGTATACAGATGTTTTTTCATATTTGACAATGATTCTGAGTGAAATTAAACAAATCTACATTGCATTGAAGAATTGTAAAGCAGATAAAAGTTAGAAGTTTTATCTGCACAGATTTATTTTCGATTCAGACGGTGATAGGACAAATCGAAAGAGAATTAGGAATTTTTCTGGTTTTGACTTTTGCTTCAGATAGCAATGAATTTTAGAAGAAATTAAAAAATTTAGAAGACAGCTTTTTATTAAACGAGTTAGTCACAATTTCTAATATCCTAAGTATATCATTCGAAGGCAATAAATCAGAACAAGGTAAAAAAGTTTTATGTTTATTATGTGATGTTGAAACTTTAACTCAAAATGTAAATGGAACTGATACGTATGAATCAGTAAATCGGAAACAGAAGTAGAAAGAAGTAAAAATGATTTTTGAATTTTTGAGAATTGTAACCTTGATTCTTCTATACAGTGTGATTAAGCTTGTAAAAATGTAATTAATGGAAATTCTACAATTCAGAGTGTTAACATTAATTATTTTGACATCGGAAGTACTAGTATGAAGTTTAGTGCAGAATCGCATGAAAACGTTGTTCGTTGCATCGAACATTTTGAGAACACTTCTAAATTATTTAATTTGCCGGATTTACAAAATTTACATTCGCCAAGCGATCAGTTGGCGGGAACGCTGCATTATTTGTTCGAACAGAACCGCAACCCAGGTCGTGGCCAAAATTAAGAAAAGCCTTGATCGACGAATTCTCTTTTAAAATAAATTCTGCTAATTTATATGAGCTGTTAAATCAAAGGAAAATGAAATCGAATCGGCTCAAGAACATTTCTTAAAGATGAAAGAATTATGTAATTTTGGGAAAATAGGTGACGCGCCTTAATGCATTATGGTTTAAAGGGAATAAATCACAGGCAAGAAAAAAAAATATGTTGTACAGATGTAAAAACTCATTTAAATTTAAAGAAAAACTGAGAATATATGACGTAATGAATAGACGATTTTGCAAAATGTAACGGTGGTTTCGATAGAATGAAAACGGAACATGACTTTAATGACAGAATTAACTCATAAAACGAAAGTGTTTATAAAAGTAAATTAAAGTATGATGGTAAATCTGATATGAAATATAATAGTTTTGAAAGTCGTAACAATAAAATTTGTTTTAATTGTAGTTTGAAAAATCATATTTTTAAAAACTGTATTCATAAAGATGAGGGTTTTAAATGTGAAGGTTTTGTCATAAAGCTCTAAAACAAATCCTAAATCAGAAGTAGACACTTTGAATGTTAATGTTGATTCAAAATTAAACAACATGGTAATGATTGCTAATTTAACGCTAAAACCACTAATACAGCCTAGAAGTTAAGCAATATTGCTTAAAAAATCTGTCTTCGATAAATTAAATGTTGCGGAATCACGTCCTTCGAATTCTACTTTGATGGGATTTAGAAAATGTCCAGTAGAACCATTAGGCTGTTTCAGATGAAGTATCCAAATTGATGATTTTAAGCGCAATGCTTACATTTGTGTAGTCAAAAATGATGTTATGTCTTGTTACGTCATTGTAGGTTTCAATGTGTTGATGCAGTGTGAAACTCTAATAAATGAAAATGGAGTTACGATTAGAAGTAACATACGATTCAGTGCATAAAAGAAATAAATTCATTCTTAATTCTTCCAACTGATTTAATTTATGATGAAACTGAAGTAAACATTGAACCTGATGTTCCAAATATTTTCAGTGATAAGGTGCAACAATTAGTTTTAAGTTATACACCATGTAAAACTAAAACAACTAATATAGAAATGGGCATTTCGGTAAAAAATAACGAATCTATATTTCATCAGCCTCGCAGGTTGCCACTTTTAGAAAAAAGATTTGTCGCAGCTCAAGTAGCTGAATGGTTAGTACAAGAAATAATAGAACATAGTTCTTCGGAACATTGTTGCCCAGTTGTAATCGTTAAAAAGAAGGACATGCATAGATAATGGAAGACTGATTAAAGTAATTGTAAAGGACAAATTTTAACTTCCATTAACTGAACATATTCTAGATCGGTTACAGGGATCATATGCGTTTAGTACTATTGATCTTAAAAACGGGTTTTCTATATTGACGTAAACAGCGATAGTAGGAAGTATACTTCATTTGCATTGCACGAAGAGCAATATCAATTTATCAAGGTTCCTTTTGGACTGTGCAGTTCGGCTGTACATTAACACCGTTTCTCGACTTCCTTGAAGAAATTATCGAACGACTTGAGTGGGTCTTAAAGCTTGCTAGTGAATACGAACTCAAAATTAATTTCAAGATATCTAATTTTTTGAAGAAGCAAATCGAAGTCTTGGGTAATGTTATCAAAGAAGGTAAAAATTTTCTCTCTACATTAAAAACGAAAGTGGTCCTTAATTTTTCACAATCGAATAATTTGAAACAAATTTACAGATTTTTGGACTCACCGGCTATTTCAGGAAGTTTATTCCAAAATAACCCATAATAGCTAAACCCTTGAGTGATATCTTGAAAAACGACCGAAAGTCTAAATTTGACGAGGAGGAAAGAAATTCTTTCAATCGATTAAGAGTCATTATTAGCTGAGAAGCTTGTCTTGAGAATCTATAATCCCAGTTACAAGACTGAATTGCATACTGACGTCAGCTTAGAAGGATATGGAGCAATTGGAATGCAGAGGGTTCCAAGGGGTAATAGTTGATGATAGTTTCCACCTTATCTATTTCATGAGTAAGAAGTCCACAGATACCAAAAAGAAATACTCTAGTTACTACGAACTTGAAGCTCTTGCAATCTTAGAAGCATTAAAGAAATTCCGTGTGTAACCTATTCGGAATTTCATTTAAAATTGTCACCGATTGTTCCGAATTTGAAATTAAAACCATCGTATCTATGGACCGTACAGAATATCTGAAGTTAAAGGAGGGAACAAATACGACGTAGTCAAAGGAGGAAGTTACGAAGGTCCCTACTATATGACGATGGGAGCTGAATTTCTAAACTGTGGAATAACTACTAAAACTACTACAGAGAAAAGAAGATTACAGAAGAAAAAAGAAGTAAATTGTATATTTGCTGTATAATGCCGAGGAAAGGAAAGAAGCTTAACGACGAAAAGAAAGACGCCTAAAGAAGAAAGAAAAGATGTCTAAAGACAAAGAAACTGTGGCTTAAGATGTTAACTACTGTTTCTATGGCAAATGAGGCCTGAAGACGATGTTTCCTGATTTTTTTCATTCGTGAAACTGAAAGATGATCAAGGACTCTAAAAAGTTTAACTTTCACTTTTGGACACGCTTTTAGTTTTTCTGTTTTGCTTTTGTATTTTTGTACTTGCAGTGCTGCATGAAGGACGAGTGCAGGAGAACCGAGAAGATGTGGTGTTAATGTTGAACGCCAGATGGCGCTAACATGTACCTCATGAAAATTCTCTCTGACGTATTCAGTTGGCAGATGGACCCGAGATGCACGAAAACAAAGACCGTAATTGTATTTTGTTAAAGAAGTATTAATTTTGTTAAAGATTTATTGTATTTGAGAAAATGTGTATATGTTTAAATGCAGTTAAACGTGTTGTCCGATTTAAAAACGCTTTGTTCAATTGTGTCGCTCACAAAAAAGTACTATATATATAGTAGTATTTTTATATCATGCATTAGGGCCCACCAGCGGCCGAGCGGTAAAGACGCTGAACAGTGGTAGTTCGGTCCGAGGTTCGAATCCCGCGAACGGGCTGGCTGCATGGGTGTTTTCGTGGTTTTCCTCATGTGTAACGTGTATACGAGCCAGTTCCCTTAGAAAGTCCTCCACGAAGGCATCCCTCCCTTTAGGCTGATAGCCCTCGTGTGCTTTGCCATAATTTGAATAACCTATATCATGCATTACAGTAATTATTATTCGCTAGAGTATTTATTTTTATTTTGTTCTTTATGCATTTCCTTGCGCATAATTTTTGTCTTTAAGGGGTTTTATAGATGAATTTGTAGCAAAGATTTATGGTTTCTGTACAGTTTTAAGAAATTAGTTTCTAGCAAAGTGTTATGGTTTAGATTATTTGGATTACGGTAGCGCTTAACAATGGCTATATGCCGGAGGATAAAGATGCCTTCATAGAGGATACTGTAAAGAATATTGGGTAGTACTGAAAGTACACATAAGGCTGGGGGGGGGCAAACCACGCAAACATCCATCGAGTAGCTCACTCGTCAGGATCTGAACATAAGTCGAACTACAATAGTTTTTTACTTAAAATTAAGAATTTCTAGGCTTTTCTGATATTCTCCCGTTTATGATTATTATGCATGTACCCATCACTACGCAGAACTTTTTTTCTCTTGTCTCATTTCAGACAACAATTCATGCCAACTTTCGTTTTCAAACTTTTCATGAAGTAAAACACATTAAGTTGAGAAATAAAAAACGGACTCGACATTCTCCAAAGCTATTGTTACGATGGTTTCGAGTCAAGCCGGTAGAAATGATCTCGAGTTTCCCATTATAAAGTAACAGATTAAGGTATTCAGCAGTTTTACCGCAAGGGTAGTATAAGCCGAAAAACTCGTCATTTTCAATCATTTGCCATCTACTCAATCCAATATTACCTTCAGTTTGTTACCTACTGTAATAGTTAAAAATCTCCCGAAAAATCCAAAACTTACCTGGAAGGAAGCGAATCCTTTATCCTTTCGGTAATAATTAATGAAAACGAAGAGAATGAGAACTATTAAACTGGCAAATCCGTATCCTCTGAAAGTTACTTGAGTACCTGTTAAAGATATTAAACGAGTCATAAAGCAATAGAGCCCAATAACTAGAACTCAATGCAAATAAACATGCTAAATATGCATGCTAATAAGTTAAACATGTTAATAATTTTGAAACAGAGAGATTTAAAAAGAGATGAATTAAGGCATATTGTGTCCAAAATGTAAACTATATAAATAAAAGTGAGGAAAAAAATTTTCCAAAACGTACCTTTTTGAAGAAATGTGCTGCAATTACGTGAAATGGTACTGATTTAAGTGCACTATTTCCATTAAAATGTTTCAAATAGAGCTCTTAAAATACTTTTGCTGTTTGATTTTTATTAATTTTTTCTCAATTTTACTAAGCATAGATCAAGAGGGAATGTTTATTATATTTTATACATTATTTGATGTAATTTATATAAAACGATCAACGATCAAGAGATGATGGAGTAATTCTATCGTGAAATTTTAAATATGTTTTACGTAAGATCAAGTTTACTGAAAATATACTGACGTTATGATATGAGTTCTTGCAAAATATGGTTACATTCTTAAGAAAAATAAAAGACGTGAGACAAAAATTCACATTTCACGTTATTGGCATTTAAAGCATTTGCTCTACCTGCTTTAAGTATCTCCTTTTTTGACTTTTTGAAAATTATTTTATATGGTTATTAATATGACTAGCTTATGCAGTGCAAAACTATCTCCGATACAAAAATTTTAAATTTGTAAGGTTTATGCTAGGTTTGTCAACAGTTATTTTAAGTTATGATTCTTTCCTATTTATTCTAATTTCAGCTTACAATTTCCTGCCAGAATGTAATTTCAGAAACGCAGTAAGAGTACTATTTAAGTCGATGTTTCGCCGACTTCGAGAGAGAGAGAGTCCGATTTTCCTGACTAGCGCGCGTTTGCCATTTGGCTACATGCTCTCTTAGCTACCTACGCTCGGCCATACTTTAGGCCCTTGCTTGGCTTCGCTGATTTAATTAATATTTAGGGGCCAACTACTTAGAATTCTGATAGCTTCGGCTATATCTTTAAGATAGCTTTAGTTAAGCTTAGTTTATTTTCATAATTATTCAAGTTCAAGCCCAAGTGGAGGCTTTGTGTAAGTTCCGAGTTAGAAACTGATTGTAAATATTCTAAGAAATAAAGGGTAGTTAACCCTTCTTAAGTGTTACGTGTTTATTCATACACTTAAGCGATTATTCGCTCGTTAGTGTTTGTGGGGTTCTGAGATTGAACATTGGAGTTAAATAAGTAAACCTCTACAATTGATTATCGCCTTTTGCTTTCGCCAGTGCAAAAACATTAACAGTTCGAGAGATTTTCGGATTTTCAGAAACATGATTAAACTTTAAATTTGCAGAACGAGGTAAACAAAACTATTAAAAATGCATTAAAATTTCCTTGCTATAAAAATATACTTTTGAACTTATAACAGTGCGTTTTGAAAATGGTCGACCATTTCAAATTGGACGCAATATTGATAGATTCAAATATAATACTTAGAAGAAAAATTTAACTGCGTACGCAATTCTAAGCAAATTCAAATCTTTACATGAACATTTATATTTAAGAATTATGTTGAAAAACATTGTAGGAAACTGAATCTTAACTACCTGAAAAATATCTCTCTTACACATAGTTGCTGCTTTCGGACTTTGATTAATTAAAAAATATCTACAGTATATCTTAAATTAAGTTTTCCAAGCAAATTAAGTCATACACTCTGTCAGAACTTAGTGTTCTGTGCATTCTATTTGGAAACATGGTAAATTCTGTAAAGGGTTCTTATCCTCAAGTTCTAAGTCCTGAACTGGAACAGGGAGCGGAAGGTACGCTATGTTCTGATGTAACTGCTGGGCTGGAGAATAACTGCACGTGAAAGGGATTTGAAATCCTCTTTTATTAAATCACTGTTAATACAAACCTCTCAATTCGGGAGAGATACAGAAAGTAAAAGACCACACTTGGGTCGAACTTAACAATCAAATAATTTTAAAACTAAACCTAAAATAGAACTTAAATTAAACTTTGCTTCGCAGAGCAATTGAAGTTGGCCTCTACCCGAAAGGGTGCGTAGCAAGATATACTAAATACTAACGCACTTCAAATTGTTTTACAATGCAATCACGTAGTAAGCACTATGGCTTATAAATTTAAACTGCTAACTGGTCAGACGAACGTTGAGCGGCGTGACCGTGATCTGAGGCAAAGCTCTCACACACCGAGAGGTTTCTACCTCTGGCTTAAATAGTACTTGGCTGTACTTCAAAATTAGCATAAGCTAAAAACGCGCGCTTCTTCTGACAGGAAGTTGAAGCAGAGAGGATATAGAAAAGATTTAAATTAAAATAAACTTGGTTAGTTTAACTAAAAGCTTACAACTCTTCTTCCTAATCTGAAAAAGATAGTGTCTTGAAGATGTTGCTTTATTGAATATGCCTTAGAAATGGAGAAACTAAATCAAGCTTTTGTAGTTAGTTAATGGTAATGTTTTAACTGGTATTTCAGATACATAGTACGAAAATAATTGCAGTTTCCATCTGCAAAATGCACTCCAATCTAAAATTTTAAGAGAGAAAAAAAAGGGGGATATAAAATTATATAAAGCTGGAAACATACACAGGAATGAGGCATAATGCGACTTTAATTACATATGAGACATAATACGACTTCAATCCAAAGGGGAATTAATTAACGTTGCATTGTTGTATTCGATATAATAAAAATCATTTGTGGATTTGTTAGAAGAGTAACAATAATAGAATGATAATTAAACAATTCATCCTACTATGAATTAACTGGGATTTATAATTCTTGAAATTCTCTTCCAAACTGGGAGAAAGAACAAAATTTTTTGGTAGATATAATAAATTTTGAATAGATATAGATACTTTCATTATGCAGCTATATTTTAGCGAAGGGTACCATCATGGAATTTATGGTGAAGTAACCTGCTATACATTTAGAAGAGTACATTTGCTGAAAATTTTCTTTTAAATAAAAATGTTACCGTAAGATATTGAATAAGGTAAGTGCTTATCAATACATATTTTATTTTTCGATGAATATATTAATTGGGCAGTTTTGTACATTTATAATTTCAGCAATGATTTCATTTGAAAAGCACTGTAAAACGTTTTTTAGATGATATTGTTTTGAGATCTCTCGTGCCATTTTTTTATAGGATTTAAAATTCACCAAAATAGTTGACGAATATTCCTCCAATAACAGCTCCACATCCTCTCCCAAGACCATGATGAAGACCTTGTAAGACTCCTTGGGCTGAAGACCTCAAGTTGGCTGGGGTCGCCTGGGTTATATAGGAACAGCAAGCGGCCCATACGGCTGCATGAGTAATACCTTCCAAGAAAAAAAAATAAATGCTACACTAAGTATCAGCTTCACATGAATCTGATTTTACAAATCAATTTTCGTAATTAGTTTAATTTGATTAAATGGTAGGGTTGCTATTGTGCTTAGAAATTGAGTTATGTCCTGCAGATCCTACTAAACAAATTGGCGAGCTAACAAGCAACTAGTTACCATTACAACTTAAATAGTAACAAAGTCCTGAAAAAGGATTTAAAGAAGCTTTTGTTTCAATCTAATATGAATAGAAGGCCACAAGTTGTGCTACAGACAATAAACTACAACTAGTGACTATTCAAATTTAGAAATAACAGATGATTTAATTTTAACGCTGATAACGTAATCTGAGACTACAGATCCAAAAAGGAAGCTATAAGTTGGTTTAGTTATTTTACTGGCGCGTAATAAACTTACGTATCGATTAGCGAGTGAATGCCAAAGTCAGAATATCACTTTATACAGAGTTGGCGAATTCTAACAACAGGTGCTAATGACAGTAGCTCGCTTTCCCATAGATTCAAAATCCTCAATTTAAGTACTCTCAAAGTTAATTTGCATTCTGCTGAGCAATATGGAAGGAAGAAGTTAAAGATCAAAATCATAATAACTGGTTAATTAGCATAAGATGCGTTACAGTTTGAATGAAAAACAGAGGTATAAACATATTTGGGTGACCAGAAGATGACTTACTAATTTAATCTCTTTCCATTTTTACTAAATCATATCTTTAATTATTGATTTACGATGACTTGTTCTGTAACTAAAAGGAAGTAATATCCATCTAATTTTGCAAAACTTTAATCTACGTTTTTCATCTGAGACCATTTACAATGAGTACAGAGAGAGATAAAGATTATTTTACCATTTACTATTATTAATTTTAAGTGCAGAAATATGTTTTCTTGCAAAGGGCATTATACGCTTTTATATATTTTTTATGTTTTATGCATGATACTTCGAGTACGGTTATAACTCAAAATGGTTATAGTGTCAGGCAAAAAGTTTTTAGACTTTGCAGGAGTAAGCATTTCTTTGCTTCTGAAGAAAAGGTTCTGTGTCTGATAACCCTTGAAATCGACAGATTTGTATTCAAAATCTATGCTAAACAAAGGTTGCTCTTTTGCGAAGTCATTCCTAATTAAAAATCAAATTTTCAACTCATGATTATAGTTTAACTTCTTGGGGAAAGTGAGAAATTGGGTACTATCAAATAGTAATAGATTATTTTCAAGTTTATATACTCCTTGAAGTATCGAACTCTGAAGGTTCAGTTCCACTTTGTTAGCGTAAAAAGATATATACCAGTACATAACAATTACAAAATATTGAAGGGCATTATATTCCTTTCTGTTAATTTATTGAATAGTGTATTCGCTTACATTCGAAACATCTTTAATAAATATCCACGAGGTATACATGTTAGTCGCGTGGTTACCCCACCTTTTCAGCAATCGAGCCCCACAACCAGTTTTTTAATATTAAAGCAAAAAATATATATGAGTAAATGAAACAAAACTGAGAAAAAAAAAGATTAGTGTTAGCTTTGAAAAATATAAATAATGAACTTTAGTGAGGCGTTTGCTTTGTTTGGCAGAACTAAGTGCATCAATACCAATATCGACTGAAGCTGCAGGTAGTTACGCGCAAACAATTTTCTAAATTTAGCATCAGTGATTAGTGTTCTCATTTGCGATTTTATATACCTTATCAAACTAAAAAGCTATTCTATTGTTGATAAGTGTTTCAGTCATCGTCAGAGCATGTAAATGTCGGATACTACTCCTTATACAAATATACTTAGAGGTAGAAATCTTCCAAACTAAACTAACTTTACTAAGTAGAAATATTCCAAACCAACTTCCAAACTTGGAATTTCTCATTTAACTGTGGATCATAACACATTTTACAATGTTCCAATGTTTGTAAATTTCCTGGCAATAGATTCACGTCTATGGTGAATGGTGTTGAAAATGCAGTGAAAAGTAAATTATGATTTTTAAAATCTTAAAATCAGTTTTCGAATTCAAGGTTCAAGTCAGATATCAAGAAACATATTTATTTGCAACCGCTTGTGTTAATACTGGTTGCAATAACAACATAGGAAAGTGAGCGAAGAATTTTGTCCTTATCTGTTGTTCTCCAAACCCAAGTTCCATTTGAAATGCAGAAATCATATCAAACATGTTGTTGATAAGTTGATATTTAACTTGCAGACTAATATTAACGTCAGTTAGGAAGCTAGTTATATAAAATAGAAACGCAAATCTCGCGATAAGCCGCAAATCCATTCCTTCTGTTCAAATTCTCGGATACTTTTCGACTTGCTTCGAAAGAATGATTGTATTTTTTACTTCAAGTTAAACTTTTTTTTAACATTTTGGAACGGGTTAACCGTCTTGCTTCTGCATAAAATATGACATCATTATGTTTTGAATCCAAAGATTCTAGAAATTCTTGAAACTGGAGGTGATTTAAACCTTTTCACTTCACGAAGTTCACTGCTTTGACGATCATGATCTTTTTTAAGAGACTTGGAACATAATATTTTTGATGAATGATACAATGAAAATTTAACATTCAAGTATTACCAAATTTGCAAGCTTCAATCAGTTTTATTAAGCATTCATGTTTTCAAACCATTGCTATTCGTTGTTAAGCCTGATAGGCTGCTGAGCTGTAACGAGAAGAGACTTAATGGCAATGTAATTGCTCCTAAGAAACCTCGTGAACAATGTAATGTTCTTCTGAAGTGAATACAGTGCCACTTCCTCTATTACGTTAAAACGGATATTCACAACTCTGATAAAATATCCACTGGCGCCATATATGAGCATTTGGACTGTTATATCGGTGCTTTCATTCAATGCTAGAGCATAAACTATAAACTTGGATGCTCGACTTTATAAATTATTTTCAGTATGTTTTCCAGTGTCGTCCAGATTATAACGATTTTTGATATGACTGATGGACCCCGGATTGGCCACCTATGTATTAGTAGATTTTATAGCCTGCAGCGGCAAGCAATAATTATATGAAAGTATTTTTATTACCTTTAACTATGTGTAAAAGTCATGTGTATGTGCTCAATCGAGAGAAAGAATTTGGATCTAAAAATCTGTATATTCTTTGATTGATTAAAGCGTAAAATCTGAAAACGCCATTTTCTTATATTTATGTATGCTTCGCTTAATCTACCCAAAGAGAAAATGCTTTATACAGAATGATCTTAACGGAAACAAGCAGTATGGCATTGAAGGCCCAACGCTGCTTTTATAAGATTCCACGTGACATATGCTGTAACTCTGGATAAAAATATCATACGAGATATTTTCGCTAAACTCGTCCATTGGTCAGAATAAAAATAAACAATTTGAAAAGTGAAACGGACATTCAGAGTGATTCAACGCAAAATCACAAAACGAAAACAATAGTCCTTCAGGGACAAAGCCCCTTTGGACTAATAACACAAAATAGCATGATATCTATAAAATTTACAGAAAGAAACCGGAACAGTCATAAAATATCGAATTTATATTATTTTCAAAAGTTTCTTTAAATAAAAAAATGAATCAGACATTTGCGTTTCATACACAGTTAGAAGAATTTTCTCGAGATAAGTGAAAAAAAGTTCTGCGAGAAAAGTTGAGCGAATGAATAATTGAGAAGAACGAATATTGACTGCGGCCGTCACTGATGTGGTTGCTATGACAGCCGGCGGAATCATATATACATAATTCTTTCCACACGGGAAATATTTATTACTATGCTAGATTTTCTTTGGATATTATACGATTATCGCTGAAGTTTTAGTTTTTTTTTGCTTGGACAGGTCACTTTTCACTATTTCTTTACTATGCTTTATTTGAATGCTTCTAAAAGTCGTATATTGTATTCAATACCCAGTGATATCTTTTTGAATATGGTTTAATAATTTTATTTAAATTAATTTTGTTTTAAACGAAAGATCTCTTTTCCATATTTTAAAATGTTGTTTACATAGATTATGTTAGGAAATTAAATAAAAAATGTATTATTTATTTTTAATTAAAGTTCTCGCTACTTATCCCTTTAATCTATAATTTTGTAATATAATGGTATTAATAAACTGGCGTACTGTACTTCTACACTAATAAATCTCTTCAGAAAGTTTCTTTTGATGCAAATCAATAATTCCTATGACAGATTATTGGATTCTCAAAGACGACCATCTCTACAGGAGGCACAACTTGTCCGGAAAAATATATAGTCATCTAAGATAAGGTTCACTATATGCATTTTTGATTAATGATCTGAATCATGATATTTATACTAAATGATAATTGACTTATAATACTCGTATGTTATCTAATTATCATCGCACAATGAAACAGAAAACAACATAAAAGATTTAATAACTGCAAATAATGATAATTATAATCCTCCTTACTATGGAATTGTCTTCCAAAATATGTTTTACGTTTCTTGGTAACAGCGGTAATATTAGTAATTTTTTCAGGTTTCATCAGTCAAATTTTACGATTCTTTGTGAGAATTTTCTTTTGTTTTTCTTAAAACTGGGTCCCTTGTATATTTGTTATAGCAGAGACTGAACATTTTTTATTTCCTTTTTTGGAAATAATAGTTGGAGTAATTTACGGATGCAAAATTTAGTATTTTAAGCTGTAATCAATTAATAATCCTTTACAGAGAAATTTTAATTAATTCATAGCTTCGCTGTTAAAGTTGAATTAAAAACATAAATTTGGTTTATACTCTTTGAAACAACAATTCATAAAAATTTCAAGAAAAAATAATGGTTCAATTTTTTAAAATTGATTGGAATAGAGTAATCGATATTCTTTCCAATATCTTAAAACCATCGAAAATACATTTAGAATTCAAACGTATTTTTCTATGGACTGAACTTTATTATTAGCAAAATTTGGCCTTCCGTTAGAGCATATCATATTTTTAAAAATACTTTTGGTCGGATAATTTTTTAGAATCCTTTCGAGCAAAAAAATTTTTACAAATTCTACTTATGCATTTATGTTAATTTTCAAGCTTGCATTAGCTCGCCTTCGTGACGTGTCTGTGAGATGCTTTATATTTTCAAGTAATATTGCACTTAAAAGTTTGAGTTAATTGTTACGGTTTACCAAAATTAAACTGATTATAATTTAAAGGGATGGTTTAAATTTGAAGTAAGTTTAAGTATTTTGAATCATCATGAATTTAAAAACAAACTGATCTTTAATAAAAATGTCTGATGTGGACACCACATAACTTCTTTGTATGGCCTATTAAATTATACACATTTTTTGCTGCACTCATTTAAACTCATTTCCTCGAATTTTATTAGAGATACATTTCTCATTCAATTAATTCAGTTCTTTCTTTGCGGTAAAGGAAAAATACATAAAATCTCAAAACATCTTCATTAAAAATTGTAAAATACAGGAAAACATAAAACACCAAATACAATTAAAAACGTTAAAACGATTTTTACAATTAATATTAGACTTTCTACATAAAAACTAGCAATTTGGCCAGCGGGCAAGAAGGAAAATTTTTTGGTGCACAGAACTGAAAGTTTACTTTTGGTCCTACTAGGCAAAAAGATACTGAAGTGGCAGAAACTGACTTAATTCATTATTCTACAGAGTATCAAATATAAACAAGTGACAGTTAGTTAGGATGAACTCGCCCTTAAATTTTTATACTCTTGATAATTCTACAACTGTTGCATGCAGATTAAATAAACGCATAAAAATCCTTAACCGAAACATAAAAACCATATAATTCAATCACTTTTAAACAAAAAATCCACAATTAAACAACATCTAAGAATGAAAAATCTAAGCTCACCGAACCAGGTAACATAGTCGGAAAATATATATATGTATACATGACTGGTGGAGCAGATTGCAACGAAAAAGTGAGATGCACAACTACATGATATAGCAGTCCCATATACAAAATTTCAATGTTCTACGGCTACTCGTTCTTGAGTTATGCGAGATACGTACGTACAGACGTCAAGAAAGAAAAAGTTTCTCCTGAATCCATTTTAAATCCAATTCACAATAATTTTTGGCAAAAGCAGTCTTTTATTCTGTCTGTACGTACAGATGTCACGCAAAAACAATCTTTTAAATGTTTTCGAGAGGGTTGAAATGCATATTTTCATTGAAATATGATACCCGAAATTTTTTGAGATTACAATACTTCCTTTACAAGTACAAGGATCAGGCAAAGGACGCTCTTTTTAAAATTTAAAATTCTTAGCAAGTCTTTAATTGCAGATCATGTTTTCCTTGATTAGAATGATGAAGAAGAAAACATGTCTGTAAGGGATATTAATTTTACTCACCGTATAGAGGAATTGCTTTCTTGTAAATGTAGAGATGTCTTTTATAGATTTCGAAGATTAATTAGGACAC
>KK116574.1:258537-295107 GCA_000611955.2 Stegodyphus mimosarum
AGAAAGCGAAACATTTCATTGCCCACTTGTTTTAACCAATGTCAGCCCTTTACTCTTGATTACGTATAATATGAATGTAACATGATATTGCTTAAAATGAACAGAATATTTTCGAAGCATTCAAATGTTCAACAGATAACATAAAATGATTATAATTTAACCGCGAACAAACTCTTTCGAAACTTTAATTTTCATAAGTATAAAATTTTAACAAGAATAAAACAGTTAATGGTATTTATTGAGCCAAGAAAATAAACTAAGGTCGTGTCTTTATTCATTTATTAAGTAATTACCATTCATTTATAACGTAATTATGTAATTATTTAAAGTTGAGATCAAGAGTAAGTGTATAAAAAAAAAGAAAGAAAAAATCTGAAAGGTTTCAGATTTTAAATAATGTCCAAAGGGGCCTTTTTAACATTTTGTGTGCTACCGTTATTAATTAAATATCATGTTCTTTGCCCTTAAACCATAAAATTCAGTTAAAGAACAATATAGCAAAATAATTTTAAACTGAGCATATCTTTAGAATTTCCTATACACAGTCTCACGCGCTGGAGATAAAAATGTTTTTTCTGTACAACGTTGCCATTGCTCGCTTTGAAATCCTTGAGTTCGTTAATTAAAAAATTCGTTAAAGTTTCACAAAATATGAAATCGATATTAAAACAAATTCCAAATTTCAAATTTGGGCTTCCAGATGCCCATATTCGCAGCAGGATTACGTCATTCGAAATTCGATGGCTTTGGGTACCGTCGTTTTATCACAACGCAAGAAAAATACATACATTTTATGCACATTCTTCATTATTTAATTTCTTTAAATATAACACAGGGCTGCAATATTTGGTGGCAACAGTTTGAAAAGTGAACCGGCATTTAACATTTCCAACGCAAAATTGCAAAACGAAAACAATAGTCCTTCAGAGACAAAGCTCCTTTGGACTAATAAGACAATTAAAAACAATTTGTTTTGCGCAGTAAGTTTTTACTTAAAATGAATAGGATAAATAATGTACTAAACGGAGAAAAATAATTTATCATTTAGTTCAATGAGAATAATATATTAAATAATTCTGGTTAGCGAATTCATCTACAATTTTGTACCACGAATAATAAAAGCTGGGGTACTCATTATAATTAAAAAAGGTAATGGCTTTTAATGCATTTTCAGTGCAATTACATTAATAGATTTTGTTTGGCCCCCCACGCTTTTATTATTCGTGATTTAATATTGTACATGAATTCCGTAAACAAAATTATTTAATCTATTTTTTTCATTAAACTGCATGACAAATTTATTTTTCTTCTTTTCTTAATCAAATCCATTTTAAATAAAAGCTTACTGTATAAAAATCTTTTTTTAATCGTACTTTTTGTTTCTTATTCTCAATTACCCGTCATTAATGATGACATTTTTGGTCATTATTAAAACACAAGCATTAAATTAGAAGAAATCGCATTTTATTTGAAACTTAAAAAAAAAAAAAATTATCATTAAGCGCACTAAGATGGCAAATGCAAAACTCTTTTTTTCCCGTTTGCTTCAGGTTTACTTTATTTGAATCTTGACGGCTATATGTATGCTTAAGGTAAGGTATGCCTTCGTGGAGGATTTTCTAAGGGTTTGGTTTCATTGATTACAGCAAAGCACTCAAGGATTATCAAGTAAGGGAAGGGATACCTTTGTGGAGGACTTTTCAAGGCAGACTAGCTCGTATACACGTTACCCATGCGGAAAACTACGAAAACGCCCATGCAGCCAACCCTTTCGCCGGAATTGGCGTCTCGAACCCAACGACCAGTGTTCAGCGATCTTGTCGCACGGTCGCTGGTAGGCGAACTTTCTAAGGGAAATTGGCTCGTATCCACGTTACACATGGGGAAACTATGAAAAATGCCCATGCAGTCAGCCGCTCGCCTGAAATAGAACCGACGTCGAAATACCAGTTTTCAGCGACCTTATCGCTCGGCCGCTGGTGGGTCCCCATCTGCAAAATTAAAAATAATGTAGAGAATCGATCGATTAATATTGTATTTTTATAATTGTTTTAAAAACGGGCAACAAGGTTTCATTATAATAATAAGAAATTTCAAAACTTTAGTTAAAACTTTAGTTGTTGAAATTTTGAACTCATAAACGTTAATTAGTATAAAAAATCGAACGGCTTCCAAAAATTCCCCTACATTTCAGTTATTAAGTTAAAAAATTTTCATACAAATTTCATTCAAAATATTTTTTTCTGCTCTATTTGGGCAAACAGTTAAATTTTCATATGCTTAATTAATTAGTTAAACGAAGATATATACAAAAAATTGTTTAAATGTTAAATAAAAACATATCTAAATTGAATTTTGAATAAATGGTTTCACCACACTACGTTGCCACCGACAAACAGTGTGGGTACAAAATTTGAATTCGATAGCTTATCAGGAAGAAGCTTAAAAATCGATGAAAAATATTCCACTCACAGTAAAAAAAATTGAGTGAACTAAATAAAAGCTATAATAAATAAAGAGAATAAATAAAACGACGCGTTTTGCATGATTCTTTTATTCGTATACATCGAGAAATTTCATGAAAGTGAAATATAGATTCGATAATGCATTCAATATTGTAATTTCAGTCTATTCAGTACGTTAACTTCTGTACAGAACACAAAGTTTCCTATAATAATTGATAGTAGGTGTGAGACGAAACTGAAGCAAATATATCATTACTTCATTATTGGTAACATTTTCATAATTGTTGAAAAGTATTTCAGTGGCCAGCCGATCGGATATATGTCTTAACATCTACGGAGAATTTTTTCTGCCCCTTAGATTAATACTGAATGATACTCAAGATTTATCATCTACTTAGAGTACCACTGAATTAGAGTACCAGGTTTGAATTAGAGTACTTAGACTACCAGGTTTGAATTTCATTTCACTTGAAATGAAGAATAGATTTTTTTTTGTCCCTGAAATATTTCATTCAAGTTAAATATATTTTTTCAAAATTTTTTTCTTTTTATATTAAATTATTTGGTAGAATCTTTACGGAGATTTTTAAACAATGCTCGGGTACGTAATACTTGCAGGACTAATTCAGCTTTAAAGAAATATATGTGGCCTACATCAGGAAGATCAGCGTTTTGCTTTAGAACTGTTATGTTATCAACTTTAGAAACCTTTAATGAATTTTAAAATTCTTTACTAAAGAATGTACTTAAGTACATCATTGACAAAGGCTTACTTACAAAATATAAATGTATAAAGTAACTCTATATTGCATAAAATAATAAAATGCATTTGCAAACAAATATACTTATTCAATATTTACACTTCCAGTGAGATTGGAAATTCTAAAATTGACGTAATCTCTCTATATAGTTTAAAGACATACAAGTGCAAAGAGTTTTGAAAATTAACAGATAAATTAAGAAATAATTTCATTCAAGAAAAATGAAATGAAATATGGTTCATAACTATAAATTAAAATGGCAACATTAAACATGCAATTGTTATTTATTTAAAATTTTACTTGATGCGAAATACATGAGCATATAAATAATGAAATATCAAGTTAATCAATTAAATGTGAAAATAATTTTGATGTTATAGAATTTGACACTATATGAAAGGTGACAATACCTTTAGTGGCATAAGAGCTTATCTTCAATTTAAAAAAAGGATAAATTATAACAAAAATTACAATTCAATGTAAAAAATCTCAACTACAACTTACCTTGATTTTGATTTTGTTGTTTTATTTTCTATGAAAGCAATCATAGAAGAAAAGGAAAAGTGCTGATGATAGAGAGCAAAAAGTTGGGAAAGGGAAGAATTTAAACGAATAAAGAAGCCTTATTGGAACAGCTTTCGAGAACTCATGCGCATTTAAATTTGCATGTGTACCTGCAGAACCAAATTTTTATTTGTAACCTTTTTAAGGAAAAGGATATTTACGAGCTCTTTTGCTTGAGGCACATGATAAAAGAACAAGCACAAAGGAGCAGTAACGTTGCGTGTCCTTATTTGCTCAAGCCAGAGGGAGGAAAAGAATCTCCAAGAAAAGGTTGAAATTGTATGGGCTTAGGATAAAAACCGGCGTTGCAGAGGAAAATAGTTTTTGTAATCATTGTAAAGCATCGCTGAATCTGAAGTTTTCTCCTCAAACGCTTCAAGTAACTAGAGTTATCGGAGCATATTTCTTTTTAAACAAATATCGAAATACGTTTCTTTAAAGCCTTTCAGCAAAGTGTAAGCAATTTTTCCACTATTCAACAAAGAGGAGTGTAGTTATGAATGTTCTATCTCTTTATTAAATGAATATCATTTACTTCTTTTCTATCTATTTATTAAATAAAGCACATTTACTTTTATAATTAATAATATTCTTTTGGTTGCTGTTTATTTCACAAAACTTTAATATTAATACTGGTATCTGATGCTTTTTAAAATGAAAACTTTAAAAATACGCAACTTCATTTTGAGAAAACGCAAAACCATAACGGTAACTTCAATGGCCATCTACTATGAAACGAAAACTATTACCATGTTTTTACATTCTTGATGGACCATTAAAAGTTTGATTATCTGTGAACTTGAATGCTGAATAGAATTTGACAACACCTTTGTTTTTATACAACCATAACTTCTAGCTGTACATCTTTCTAGCACGCGTTTCTGCATTACGCTAGTCAAAGCTTCAGTATAGCCTGTTAAAGAATTTCCTTAGATGCTAAAAGAAAAATAAATGTGTTCCATCGCTCATTGTCAGGAACAATATGCAGGATGTTTATAAAGTCCCGGACCCATTTTGATGTTTAATAACTCATAAAATAATTAAGATAGATTAAAATTAATAACATAAATGATTAGATAGACTTAAAAAGTTTCCTGACCCTTGTCAATGAACTTCCACGTGTGCCCCCTTCATCGCACGGAGAATATCAAGTCGATATTCAATTTCACGCCAGGTACCGTCATGCATGTCGGCATCCACAGAGGCTATTGCGGTTGTAATTCTGGTTTTTAGGTCATCAATGTTCGACACTCTCCTCCTGTAAACGTTGTCCTTTACAAATCAAAAGTCCAGCGGCGTTATATCAGGTGATCTGGGTGGCCAAGGAATTGAATCTCCTCGCCCAATCCATCTTCCTGTAAAATAGTCATTCAAAGAACTGCGAACGATGGTACCCCAATGAGGTGATGCATCATCTTGTTGCAAAAAGACATGTGGCTGAAGCTCTTCTAGTTGTGGAAATACGAAGTTTTCCAACATGTCTAAGAATATGACTGACGAGACCGTCTTTTCTGTAAAAAAGGAAGGCCCAATGACTCGGTCGTGCATTAGTCCACACCACACCTTTATTAACCTTTGGGGAATCCTTTTGTGCCTCAAGGTATTCATGGGGGTTTTCAGATTCCCAAATGCGCACATTATGGTGATTAACAATGCCAGAAAGATGAAAGAATGCTTCGTCGGAGAACAAAAAAAGAAAAAAAAATACAATTAATAAGCAGACGATATTTAGAAAAGTACAGATATTTAGACAGGAAAATGAAATTATCTGAAATTAACCACACGCGCAGACGATATTTACAAAAGTAAAGATATGCAAACCTGAAAAGGAAAATATATAAGTTATTCCATCAATAAATGCCATAAGTTTGTTTATATCTTCATTATTTTATGAGTTATTAAACATCAAAATGGGTCCGGGACTTTATAAACACCCTGTATTTGTTTAGAAATTAATTGTTATTCTAGGAAATATGCACGATAATAAAATCAATAGAGATGTATTTCAAGATGGTTTCGGATAAATTTCTTCTGCACATTGAGAGAAGCTAAAGCTGGCATAGATAAATATCATATTATGTTACGAAGCAATTCAAAATGACGCTACTTTTATATGTGTAGTAAAACAACTTCTCTCTGCCTTTTGCCTCATGAAAACATTTCTTAAGATACTGAAGAAATATGAAGTTAAGACTTTAAAAGTGGATTACATGGATACCTTAGTAGCCATCAGAAAGAAAAAACAAACATCTTGTAATTTGTAATTTTGCACGTTATTTTAATTTTTGAAATATTTATATGTTACTATTTTAATACATTTGTTTCAATTTGGATGAATATCTTTTCAGTTGTTAAATTAGAGATGCAAAACGATTTCACAGTAAAATACGTTTAGTAATTAATAAAATTATTATTGTTTAAATCCATAATAAAATTAATTAGTAATTCATTAGTTTATTTATTGCAAGAGTAGTAATGAATTAGTATTATAAAATAAACTAGCCATTTGTTTCCAAGTTTGAAATTAAACTTTACTAATTAAATTTGTTAGTTAAAAATTAAGAACTACTTTATTAAATTAGAGCACAGATGAAATATTAAAAATCTATAAGGAAAGTAAATGTGACACATTTATTTTTATTTATTCTTACATTCAATCACACTCAACCCTAACTTTGTTATTTTTCAAGTATCTTTTTTATTTAAGCATAAATGTTTTTTTGCAAAACTGAAAAAAAAAAAAAAAAAAGGGGGGGGAATCGTTAAGGGTTGCTCGATAGCTAAATAGTTTGCAAAATAATAATAACGTAAAGAAAACAAAATTCTACGTTAACAGATTTATACCTAGCTCCTTCTTTGACGTCCTTTTAGAATAAAAGACTATATTACAGTTAATACTGTTGCATTAAAAGAGTCAATTATGTCTAGCAATTAACTAAAATCAGTCGTTTAGGTACATAGTCCTTTATGTTTTCAATGAACCCCTGTAAAACATTTTTCTTTGCGTATTGTCGGCGATGCGCAGAAAATCTCAGCGGCCACATGTTTGAAAAATAAAAAAAAATAATACCATTCTTAACTTAAAGGCTTTTATCTCGATAGCTCACAATGAAAAGATAAATTAAGAAAATCTAGATTATGATTGATGACGAACATTCCCAACAGCTTCTACGTTTATACTTACGAATTTATCGACACGTAGTAAGATTTCCTTAGACATTCCTCGATGAATGTCCTAAATTATTAGACCAATAAAAGGCTTCCCTCCTGAGGTTAATATAATTTTTACGACTTCAGAGAATTAAAAAAATTTTCTGATGTATCAGTGAGAGGTACAATGAATCAGCATAGACATAAGATGAGCTATGTCTCGCTCGTGCTGTTGGAACAGCATAAAACTCACATATACTGACTTGCACATAGTGAAGTTTGAAATAGTTTGTTAAATATATTTAATTCATATTTTCCTTTATACAAGTTAAGCTCATTTTAATTTTTTATATTAAACTGCATTTTTAGTAGAAAAATGCAACATTTCCAAATAATTGTTCTGTCTGATTACAAATGCACAGGAAAAATACTCGAAGACAACCAACATCAGTACTTGACAGTATCCTACAAGCGTGCATTACAAATACAGAATATTTTATGCTTTTACAGCTTCTAACCTATATAGATTGATTTTCAATGAAACATATCCTATACATATATATAGAACAAAATGCTTTTATAAAGAGATGTCTGTTTGTTACTCTGCACTGGACCTTTGCTCTGAATAATCATCTTAAGCATTATAAAGTTTTAAAATGTCAAAAACAGCTGTAATAGATTTTCCCTTCTCTTACGATGAATAATGCGAATGATTCATTCCTGTTATGCATATTAATATACCTGCTTTACTCTGTTTAGTTTTGATACTCGAATAATGAATTAAGCCTCATTTTGTTCTTTTAATAAAGACGTTTGTAGAGTCATTAGGTTAATCGATGCAGGAAACCTCAAAAATACACAGTGCCCTCGCTGGGACTCGAACACCGGATCTTCCGATTGCTAGCAGGACATGCTACCAGCTACACGATAAAGGGCATCCCGTAAGGAAGGAGAAAATACCTTATACACAGTCCAGTCACATTAATGTGACCATCTGTCAAAAGCCAGAATAACCACCTTTCGCAGAGCGGACTGCTGCGAGACGCGCAGGAAGAGAGTCACATAGGTCCCTGAAGGTGTTCTCTGGGATGTTGAGCCATGCCGACTCTAATGCCGTGGCCAGCTGCGCTAGATTACGCGGTTGAGGATCCATGGCGCGAACAACTCGATCGAGATGGTCCCACAGATGCTCGATTGGGTTTAAGTCAGGTGAGTTTGCTGGCCAGGGGAGGACGGTAAACTCATCCTGGTGCTCTTCGAACCACGCACGTACACTGGCAGCTGTATGGCACCTCGCATTGTCCTGCTGGAAGATGCCATCATCCTGAGGAAAAACAATGCGCATGTAGGGGTGAACATGGTCCGCAAGGACAGATGCGTACTTGTATTGATCCATTGTGCCTTCCACAATGATCAGTGAACCTAGAGAATGCCAGGAAAACATTCCCCAGACCATAATGCTCCCGCCTCCAGCTTGGACCGTTCCGGCAATGGTTGCAGGGTGGTTCCTTTCAGAGGTTTCACGCCTTATACGCCAACGTCCATCTGTCCGATGGAGCATAAAACGCGATTCATCCGAAAACGCAACCTGTCGCCACTCAGTGGACGTCCAGCTGCTGTACTGGCGTGCAAATTCTAGCCTTCGCCGTCGATGAACAGCAGTCAGCATAGGTGCACGAACCAGGCGTCTGCTTCGGAGGCCCAGACGCAGCAATGTTCGCTGAATAGTACTTTGGGAGACACTTTTGGTAGCCCCTTGGTTCATTTTGGTGGTCAGTTGCTCAACGGTAGCCCGTCTATCTGCCCGAACGCATCTCCGCAACCGTCGTTCGCCTCTGTCATCTATGGCCCGTGGTGCACCACATTTGCCACGTCGCTGATTTTGGACAGTCCCATTTTGCCATGCACGGTACACTTTTACCACGGCGGCACGCGAACAGTTCACAAACTCAGCCGTTTCGGAAATGCTTCCACCCTTGGCCCGAAAGCCAATGATCATGCCCTTTTGGAAGTCGGATAAATCGCTTCGTTTCTGCATTACGCCAACGATTGAAATGTTTTCCGAAGCCCTCACACACCCTTTATATACGCTCAACTGCACTGTGCTGCCACCTGCCTTCTGTGATTGGTTATTTAACTCTGACATGGAAAGTACGTGGTGGTCACATTAATGTGACTGGACTGTGTATATTCAATATTTTATCTGAGAAAAAAATCTACCTTCCATTATTTTCGTAATGGTACGATAAACCCATATTTTAAGACTCGAGAAGGTAGTGGGGTTAAAATAAATTCAAAGAGAGATTATATTCATTGCCCGCTAAACATATGCATAAAGATAAGCTGCATCAAGCGCAGGGACAAGGTGAATATTGAGTTCCCGCTAATCAAGTTATATTTCTTGGAAATGCAAGTCTTTTATTGTTTCTCATCTACGATTTGCTAAAGGTGGTGACAATGAAACTCAAGAAGCCTGCAATTTTCAGTGTTCGGAAGTAACGCACATATGTATTTGGTTAACCGATACAACACTAAGAAAAGATGGAAAAATTCGTTTTACATACAATGTCACAATTTTAATGAATGAAATGTTGACACTTAAGATTCTAAAATATTATTTTAGTACGTCGGTTTGCTACCCAATTTTTGCGTCTAAAATATCATATACAGTTTGCGGCAGTTTCACACTACAGAAATTATTTCATATGCTATTATTAATTACTGATTAAGCGCCATTCACTAAGCCATTTTAGATCACTTATGAGAAATTTGTGACGCCAATTGCAAATGAATGAAATAAAATAAAATTATTCTGATATTAAATAGTGAAAAACTGAGGTAAGAATAATTTCTGTTTTAAAAAGCTTACAGTTAATTAAGAACGTTTTCTTTAGTAATATATTTTCATAAAGGAATAATAGCAGTAGTCCTAAAAATATGAATACCTAGTTTGGTTACTAAATGAGCATAAATTTATAATTATGTGAAAATTTCAAATAATTATTTTAATACATTTTTTGTATCCTATAAATTAAAGTTTTCAGTTATTCTCCACAGAAGAATGAATATATAAAACACATTTTCGTACTCAGACATATATCGTTATTAGTTAATTAATTGCCATTATTAAATTCAAAAGACATTTTAAAGATTTCTTGTTTTCAAATTTAGCGTATTACTTCCTTCATTAAAAAAATCTGATCTGTACACCACATGAATTCCTTGCACGGAATATTAAACTATATGCATTTTTTCTTGCATTTCATTTAATCATATTGGATTGAACTAAATCTACTTCGTCGATAGCGCATAAACCACAACAGAATAAATGGATTCTTTAAAATTCACTATATTTATTTACCATAGCGATACTCTGACGCACAGTTCACTTAACAGTGTTACATCTCATTCATTTTATAACTCAAAATGCACAAAATTTATATCATCTGAAGAATTAGCTAATCTTTGCCACGTGTTTTATTAAAATATTATGATAAATCTAAAACGATGTATAAAAGAAATTAAACAAATAAACAAAAAAGAAGGAAACAGTTTTTCACAGACGGTTCAGTATTTCCCATTCAATTAATTCAATTCGCACTTCGCGACAAAGCAAAAACACATAAAATCTCAAAATATCTATATTAAAAAGTACGAAGCAAATATTAAACACTTATTTCCTCGAATAAATTCCAGAACGTGATAAACATGATTTAATTCGCAATAATAAAAGAAGGCGTTATCTTTGTTGCTGGGAAGCTTAGTTTCTCTAGATTGGCAAAACAAATCCACTATTCTGCTAATTTTCAAATGTAAACAAATATGGCTGCTACGCTAAAAATAATTAGGCCTAGCCGCACTTAAAGCACTTTTAAATTGTTGATAATTCTACAAATCTTGCATGCAGATTTACTAAAGGCATAAAAACCTTAACCGGAAGGTAAGAACAACACAATTCAATCATTTTTAAAGCAAAAAATGCGGAATTTATCAACATTTAAGAATAAAAAAATCTGATGTGTACACCACCTGACTTCCTTGTATGGAATATTAAATTATTTTCCTGCCTTTTATTTACACATATTGAATTACAATTAACGAATTCTGAATTAAATCTACTTCGTCGATAGCGCATAAACCACAACAGAATAAATACACTCTTTAAAGTTCACTATATCGTTGCGAAAAATTCGGCGGTTGCACCTGTATGTAAGCTTTCCGGCATAGCACTAGGGTTGCCATAAAATAGTGTATGGTAAGGTTGCCAGATTGGCGACTTTATCGCCCATTTGGCGACTAAATCGGCGATATCCCATGGTCCAATCGGGAAGCTTCTAGAATAACTTCCTGTCGAGATATTTCTCGAAACGTGTGGAACCTAAGTAAAAGCTATATAAACCCCTGCGTTTCTGAGAGCCGGCATTGTGAGAATAGCTGCTTACTGTGAGTGTTAAGCTACGCGAGAGTTTTGTGAACGGAAAGCGATCGAGATAGTGCTTTGCCGTGAAGCTACCTTTACAGTATAGCTTGACAGTGTATTGGTGATTGTTCCACGGTGTTTATTATAAGTTTAAATCGTAGATCAAATATGAAAATTCTCTTAATTTGTTCCACCAGTGTAATACAATCTACAAACAAAAAATCTGATGTGTACACCACATGACTTCCTTGTATGGAATATTAAATTATACGCAATTTTCCTGCATTTCATTTAAACATATTGAATTAATAGTTAACGAATTTTGAATTAAATCTTCTTCGTCGATAGCGCATAATCCACAACAGAATAAATACACTCTTTAAAGTTCACTATATTTATTTAGCATAGCTACACTTCGGCGCTAAACACAGATGATTCGGCGCCGCTTACCTAATGCGCATGCGCTACTAATTAATTCAGTTCTCACTTCGCGATGAGGCAAAAAGCTACTAAATAATTCAGTTCTCACTTCGCGAACTACTTTATTTACATAAAATTAAAATCAAAATACATAAAATTTCAAAATATTTTCATTAAAAATTGAAATATACAGAAAAATATAAAACACCAAGTACAGTTAAAACAATTAAAAAAAGAATTTTCACAATTAAAATTACAATTTGTACGCAAAAACAAGCTAATAATTTAAATGATAATTCCAGAATGATTCAAGCATAATTTAATTCTCAATAATAAAAGAAGGCCTTTTTTTGTTGTTGCGAAGCTTAGTTTTTAGAGATTGGCAACAAATCCACTATTCTGTTAAGCTTCAAATATAAAGAAATACGGGCGCTATCATTAACAAAAATTAGGCTTAGCCTCACTTAAAAAACTTTTAAATTAATGATAATTCCACAATTATTGCATGCAGGTTAACTAAAGACATACAATCTTAACCGAAAGCCAATAACAACATAATTCAATCATTTTTAAAGCAAAAAATGTATAATTTACAAACTTATCAGACTAAAGAAACTGAGCTCACTCAGCCGAGTAACAGAGTGGCTATATATATATATATATACATATATTTATATACTTTTGGTGCGGCCGATTGCAACCAAAATGCGAGGTGCACATCTACATGTTAAGCAGACCTATATACAAAATTTCAGCATTCTGAAGCTAGTCTTTTTTGAGTTATGCGATATACATACATACCTACGCACGTACGCGCAGACGCCACGAAAAAATCTCTTCAGAATCCATTTTAAATCGGTTTTATAAAATTTTTTTGGGAAAAAGAGTCCTTTAGTCTGTCCTTAAGTTTAGATATTTTGCAAAAACATCGTTAAATTGCATTCAATAGGAGTCAAAATGGATATTTTCGTTGGAATAAGAGACCCGAAATACACTGGTGAAATAAAATTAAGAGAATTTGCATATTTTATCGAATTGCATGAAAAGAACTGAACTGAAGGAAAAACCACTGCTTCTAGATAAAAATGCAAATCTTGTAGGGCAAATACGTAAGCGTACACGTGTGTGTAGGCGAAGCCAGAAGAAAAACAGGCTTTATAAGAGCATGGAGGAGCCGAATTCTGTTCGCTACCACACCTCGGCGAATTTCTTGACCTTATCTTACAGCAATCGGTTAAATTCATATTGGAACAGTAAAGATGATTAACCACCAACATTTAGATGATGGAATGAGGTGGCGAATTGTGAGGAGCCTAGAGGCAAGACAATCGCAAGTCTAGATATGCAGAGAGTTTAATTTAACGCCCAGCCTCGTGTATAACCTATGGAAACAGTTCCAGGATGCTGGATCCATTGAGAGAGAAAGCCTGGACAAGACCATTCAAGATGCACAACGGTCAGAGAAGATCGCTATTTGGCCAATGCCAGAAGAGCTGTTTGCGTCCCGCTCACGTCTACGGACAGAAGAGTCCGATTAGCATGACGCAGGCAGCATAGTGATTGGAGTACGGAGCAATGGGCGACCGTTCTGTGCAGTGATGAGTCCCGTTTTAGCCTAAACACCGATTCTCGCCGTACTTTCATATGGAGAGAGCCAGGGACCCGCTACCTACCCTCCAATGTCCTCGAAATCAACAATTATAGGGGTGGCGGTGTAATGGTCTGGGCAGGCATCATGTTGGACGGCCGCACACCTTTCCAAGTCTTTGACAGAGGCTTTGTGACTGGTGTGAGGTATAGAGATGAGGTCTTGGAGCCCTACGTTCACCTTTTCCGGGGTGCAGTGGGGCCCGAGTTCATCTCACAGGACGATAACACGAGGCCACATAGAGCTCTTCTAGTCGACGAATTTCTTGAGAGTGAGGATATTCGCCGGATGGATTGGCCAGCCAGGTCTCCAGACCTCAACCCGATAGAGCATGTCTGGGACGCTCTGGGGAGGGCAACTGCAACTCGCAATCCCCCTCCGAGAACCATCCAGGAACTGAAAACTGCACTGCTGAATGAGTGGGACCAATTGCCACAGGCACTGATAAACTGCCTTATTTCCAGTATGACATCACGCTGCGAGGCCTGTGCGGCAAGAAGGGACTATCCCATTTCGTTTGTGTCTTCTGCAACCGCTGTTTCAGACCTTCAGACTCCCATGAGTGTTACACACGAACACGTGTGTCTATTATAACTGTTGAATGTTTATTTTGTTTGTATTATATCAACCTATATTCACACCAAATTTTATTAAAATTTGTCCAGTAGTTCTGGTGATCGTAGCTCAAATATGAAAATTCTCTTAATTTATTTCACCAGTGTATTTCGCGATTATAATACTTCCTTTTTATTTCGTACAAGGAAGTAAAAACTGAGCTCACTAAGCCAGGTAACAAAGTGGATATATATATCTATATATATGTATATTTATGTACGTTTGGTGCGGCCCATTGCAATCAAAATAAGAGGTGTACATCTATATGTTGTAGCAGTCCTATACACCAAATTTCAACGTTCGGAGGCTACTCGTTTTTGAGTTATGCGAGATACATACATACATACGTACGCACGCACAGACACCAGGAAAAATTCTCTTCAGAATTTATTTTAAATCACTTTTATAATTTTTTTTTGCAGAAAAGGAGTCCTTTATTCTGCCCTTACGTATAGATGTCACACAAAAACATTGTTAAATTGTATTCGATAGAGGTCAAAATGGATATTTTCGTTGAAATATGATACCCGAAATTTTTCGCGATTACAATACTTCCTTTTTACTTCGTCCAAAGAAGTCAAAATTCACCGAAAGAAGAGGAGAGATCTAATTTGATCGTTTTCGAAATCGACAGAGCTTTATTAGAAATCTAGATTGACCTAAGGTTACATTTTGCCTAATTTCAAATCTCATGTTTTTGCATAAGGCATCACTCTAAGAAATGGTTATTTGCGAGGCACATGGAAGATAAATTAAACACCTCATATTTTATGCTAGTGGCAACAATTGTCTTTAAGCGAATAGATGATGTGCTTATGGTGGCGTAATATAGTATAAGGGTTATGGAAAAACACTCTTGTTGAAAAGACATTCTAACAAATTATGGAATGATAAAATTATCAAGGAGTCTTTTAAGCACATTTGTAGTATCGAAATTAAGCAGAAATATACCAATGTGCATCAAAACTGTTGATCGTCGCCGATACACAACTTGACGATCACTTCATATCAAATAATATACATACATATAATTTAGATAAATCTTTCTGTTAAAATGAATACTATTTTAATTGATAAGCTAGCACCTAAAGCACATAGGGATTTGTCAAGGCTGTTGGTCACCAGCGACTTACAAATGAGATCACTGTTGATCAGCCAATGGATCACTTGAATGGAACGGAGAAATTCAGAGAGAATTTTAAAATAAAATTTAGTTGAAGCTCACCGACGCCGTCAATCTAGAAAAATCGCTCACCGATGCCGTCAAGTCAATAACCAGGAACTATAAGTCGACAGCCGCTGGCAGTCATCCGATAAATGATCAATATTGGGTAGTGGAGTAAATATAGATAAAGTTTAAAATAAAATTAAACCGAAGAATATTGGTGCACTTTAAAGGAGTTGGTCAAGCTGATTTATGGCCACTAGTGGTCAACATATAAAGATACTGGTGTGCAGCAGAGCAATAAATTAGACCTGAAGGACAAATGTGACTATCACGCTCACGGCCACTGTTGGCAGACAAGATCACTGACCACTAAATCACTAGTGTGAGGCAAAGTCGTTGAAATGCCACTTCGTTACAATCATTTGCCAAAGCAGTGGGTAATAGGTGGTTCGTGACATAATTAAACATTTCAAACTTTTTTTAAAAGACTTCATTTATTAAGTAAGTTTCTGATGTTGATTCGTCGCTTAAGTAGAGGCTAATGTTTTTAATAGTCTCACAAATCTAATAACGCTTGAAATCAGTTTTGTTGCCAATACGACCGCCATTAAAAAATAACACAAAATGTTTTGGTAAGCTTAACAGTTTTGAATATACACTGTTGCCATCAAAAGAAATTAATATTTCTTTGGAAATTTTAGTTAATAAACGAATTTTCTAATGAATTGTTAAAAGTAAAATAGAACTAAATATATTACATCTATATTTCGCCCTTTTAATACAACGCATATCAAAGTAATAAAGAAAAGGTAACGATTAGTTTTGAAATTCTTGAACACGTTACAGGAAGAGTTCGAGTTTTAACTTAATTTCAAAATTTTACTTAAAAGCTTATGCTTATATTTATCATGTTCAAGATGAATAAAATTTAAATTTATTTACTTATTTATTTTTCTGCTTCATTCCAAAATTAGCAAAAAGGTTTGCTGTTTTTAAGAGTTCAGTTCAAACTTTTAATGCAACTCTAGCCAATGAAAATTCCTTCCTTTAAAACAAGTTCAAGATAAAAAATGCCATCAATAATCCTTACATATCGTAAATTCAAATAACGCAGGCGGTTTAACAATAAAGGTCAAACGTGGGCGGAGACAAGGATTAGACATCTAATTTACAACGAAACCAGGAGTTTCGCATTTGACCACACCTCGTCATTACAGGGTTCCAGAAGCTTGCTTTTAATATTGTGGCCATAAGCACAAAGTGGACAAATTCCATAAAAAAACCTTCCTTTTTTTTCTGGCCTTTCATACGCTGAGGGGCTTTTGTCTAAGCATCAAGCTTTAATATCCGGAGTCGGCGTACAATGCTCTTACTTTATCGATTGAAAGATACATTGCTGAAGCTTTATTTATTTGCTCGTGATCCTATATGTACTGAAATATTACAGCAAATAAATAAAACAGTTTATTTAATATTGCAATGAGATAGACTTTTAATCTAGTTATTTTTAGATGCAGAAACTGAATATTATTGGATTTAATATCATCTTCTTTAAGAATTTGTTCACTTTGTGCAATAGAAAGATATTACACAGAATAATTTGTATTAATTGTTAGAATGCATAATTTTACATAAAGAGTATTAAATAATAAGTTTCTCATTCTCTGTATTTATTTCAAACATTAGAATGTATTATGAATTTATATATAATCTCACTGTTGGATAACGGATCTCTCTTTTTTTGATGTTTTAAGAAATAACTGAATAAAAGTTTGCAATACTTGAGAATCCTCTATTATTTGGAGCACATTCCAGAAATTCTTTTATATTTATATGCACGTATTAGGAAGTCCAAGTGATTCACTCTGTCAAATTCTTAACGAACAGTTCTGCAATGCATCAGCGGAGAAAATATACAGTAAAATGGTAGTTCAATTGAAATCCTTGCTGCGTGACACAGTTAACATTACTCAGATTTTGAGTAGCATTGATCAAGAATAACGTTTTTACAAGATATTTTTCTAATTCAGTAAGAAGAATAGAGATGGATTTTTAATCACGATTCAATTTGGAAACAAATACGATCTAGGCAAATTAAAACAGTATTAATTATTTAAGTATATCAATTTTTGTTTTAGTATATTTTTCTTTGCTGGCAAGATTGTTTTCCATCAACATCCATAGTCAAACAGAAATGGTTTAATTCATAACATATGCAAACTAAGTATGTGAATAACATGCATTTTAAAATATTTCAGAACATTTAAAGGTAAAGCAGAAAAAAAAGTTAAGTAAAAAATTTTAATAGTTTAAAGCGATTAGCCAAAAATTCAGAAAATGCATTTATTCTGTACCTGCTTAAAAAGAGCAGATTTAATTAATTCCCGTTCAATTTTTTTTAAAAACTAGCTAAAACATTACATGAAAGTTTTATCCATTTTATCACTTGTTATCAGACGGAAATAACAAATAACGTTAATCATAATGTTTCAGATATCTCTGAATTTCCTGAGAATTTATTCTGAAATGGCTGCTTCGAAAACTTACTCTGAGCTATGACTGTTTAAACGTATTCAGTAAGTCCAAAAGTAGGTCGCTGTTTATTTAAGCTCATCAGAACGAACCTTCGTAACTGATTTTAATTCAAGTTCACATTGTATTCGATTAGTCCTTAAACTGAATTCATTCGAACTTAGCAGAATGGTAAAGCAAATGGCATTTATAATATTAGTTGCTTCGAAATTTATTATGTTTTTTTGTTTCACAATGTAATTTAAATCTTTGAGAAGTAAATCGATAGAAAGAAGGCTTTTGAATTCAACAAACGTTCTAACGACTGAAAAATAGACGCCTAGATCGAATTTTTCTTTTAAATTAAAAGCTGCTTTTAAATTCATAACTTTTCACAATCACCGACTAATGCTTTTCATTACTTATTGCGGAATTTTTCATTGAAGAATAAATAACTCGAAAGTTTTGATAGATTTACGTGAACTAATACATTTTTTGAGCGGAGTTTGCAAAAATTTTCTTAACACGCACATGTGCAAAAATGAAATGAAATTTTTCCAATTATGTAACATTTCGTATTCATTGCTTAAAACTGACATTCATTAATATATACCAAATTATCCCAAAGAGAAAACGAGTTATTTTGGGACATACCGCGTTAACACGGAGCATCAACAAAAACATGCTTTTTGCTAAATGCATACACAACTATCTCTCGTTTTATGAATGTTCTTTTAATAAAAGTTCCCCTTTATAAAAGGTCTAAATCAGTTCTTTTTCTTAGTTAATGAAACAACTTCTTAGTGAAGAAGGAACAGAACTTTCAAGCAATTTTTAGCAATCTTAATTAACCTATATAAAAAATTCGGAGCCATACAGCCAGCCACGTGTCAGAAGATTAATCAACATGGAGATTATATGATGAAAAGTTTTTTAATTAAAGCATATGCGACGAGCAAAACAAACCATTTTGCACTTTGCACCCTTATCTTTCAGCAAGAAGTCGTAATAAACATTATTGCCTTTTTATTACACGAAGAAGTAACATCATTTCCATTTCACTGAGTATAATTTAAAGAGAGAATTATATCAGACACATCGAGGTTTGAGTTTTATTTTGAGTAAAGCTTTGTTGATGGTTTCACAAGGATTCAACGCATATTTATTTATTAAATAATGAAACACGTTAATTAAAATTGAGTGTTGGATCAAAGCAATAACTTAACAGAACTTAAAAATTATTTCCATCAGAAACTTTCGTAATCATCAGAATTTAAGAAAAATTTATTAACTGCAATTTTTCAATTTTTAAACGCAAACGAAAAGCGAGAAGCAGGAAAACATCCACAGTTTTATAGCGCAAAGTAAAATTACAAATATCAGATTAAAAAAAAATCCGCAGATCATCATTAAACTTAATTACACTTTTATTCTGTCATGCAGTTGAAAACTGAAATGACACATTATGATCAATTACGTATTAAGATGATCGAAATATTTGCAAGTGAATTAATACTCTACAACTGTATAATCTTTCAACTTAGGTGCCATTGATTTATCATTTAATCACCATGGCTTTCTTCACCTTTGTTCATCTGTTAATGTCACTAAGAAAGCAATCCATTAAGACAATCTATTTTTGTTTTATACAAGTATTAAGTGAAGGAATGTGATTAAGTATGAAAAGAGTAATAGTTTTTGTGGTGCGTATGAAAATCACATCAGATTTTATGACGCATGTAATGAAATAGTTTGAAAGCTAGATAAGATTTTATGGTGTGTGAATGTAATCGGATATAAATACGTCCCAAAACTTCCAAAATTAAAAGAATTTACGTATTTTGAATGAAACTTTGCAATGCAATTTTCCGAAATCGGTTTCCGTATGTTTAATTGTGGACAAAATATAATAATTTTGAAGTCTTTCTTCTTATTTTTGGAAATGCATTACAGATTCAATACCTTATCGTCTGTAAACCATTTCGAATGCTAAATAACGTTCTTTTGAATTGCTTCATTTACATAATTTCCAATATAAGTATTATACAGAATATTATTCTGATAAAATACAAGACTTTTACATGGGAAATATTTGTGCTTTATTAGAAAGTACTTTTAAAAGTTTGCTACTCTGTAGTTCTTGAAAATCAAATGATAAACTAAATGGAGCTACTTGAACAACTTTATATTTTGTATAAATGTTATAAATTTAAAGAAAAGTATCAATGAAAAGATTAATTCGAAATTCTACGACATTCTTATAACCAACCCCAAATAGTTTATAAATGACTCTTTCAATTGTTTATCTCAAGACATGACTTCATGGTAACATATGATATTTAATAAGGTAATTATTATTACTAATTGATTAAGTATTTAAAGAGGAATAAGATAATTCTTATTTCTCAGTAAATACTGAATACGGCAGTACCTCCTGAATATGAAAACCAGTTTACCAGCTTTTTATAATTTCTGTTTGAAGTACATTCAGCTTTACTGATATTTAGAAATACGAATATGGGAATAGAATAGATTCCCATAAGACAAACGAGCATTACGTGTTGGCTAACAAATATCTGTAGCCGCTCACAAGCAGATATCCATAAAAAATTTCTTACGAAATTTTATCCTTAATTTTCAGTTTTATTTAGATTTCAGTGAGAATAACGAGTGAGTATTAGGAACCTTGTAAATATTGCAATAACAAAGAATGAAAGTAAAAAGTCATAAAGTTCACACGAAATATTAGTGATTAAAGAACTCTGTAGAAACTACAAAAATAGTGGTAATACTGAAAAAGGAAAGAAACATAGAAGATATTAATCTTCCACGGGGTTTAGTGTGCTGATGAACTATATAACTGAGCTTAAAGTAAATTTACAGTTATCTTTTAATTGCTTAAATAATAGATCAAGATTAATTATTAACGAATATTAATAACTGATCTTTTTTAAGTAATAATTATTTTCCTGTTTGTAAAAATTGCAGCACTATAAAGGAATCATGCGAATAAACTGAAACTTACAGGAAATCTAAATCTAGTTATGATATACAAATGAATAAAACTTAAGAATGGTAGCATGTTGGGCTAAGTGACTCCTCCTGATATGTCGTATTAGTCATATAAACACAAGGCCATAGCAGAATGTTAAAACTAGTATTTTATTATCTGCCAGAGATAAACACTTCGACAGAAGTCACTATGCCTTATTGATGGTAAAGAGCATAATATATGCAAATTACATCTTCTGAGCATTTTGATCGTTACGTCAGTTATGATCGGCCTGCGGGAAAAAGGATATTTCTGTCGTGAAATCTGAGTTTGTAGGGCCATAATGCTTCGACAGTAATGCGCACATGGAAGCAGTGAGCTCCAGATTATGAAATACTACATTAATACGGGATGTATAACATTTCATCTGTATCGCAGTGACGGACCGTGCAGCTTTATCATGACAGTTGATCCAAAGTTCCAGCAAAGCTACTAGTGCCCTATTGACCCCTTCAATAATTCGCTGCTAAAACTGCAGCATCGTACACGTCTGCGGTCGTTGCATGCCTGCATTTCTTTGCGTCTTTTCGTTATGCAATCATTACGTATTGCTTGCATTTTCCTATGTCAAAGACACTGACGCCTGCGACTACAGTTGAGTTTGTCAACGCAGCCACTGGCGTGCTGATCAGATTGTACTTTTCGAAGAGTACAGTGACGGCCGAATACACGTTAGACATATAGGTGAAAAGGCCATCTTCCGAAGTACATTATTCAGTGTTAGGCTGGACGATCGTCGCATGAGATGGTTTGGAGGACGGTTGGATACATGAAAGTAGGAAACACAGGAGACGCCCAAACTCCCATAAACTGCTTTGAAGCAGTCACGCATCCTTCTTTGTGATCAAACATTCAATGACTTGCCATTAAGATCCATTGGTTTTGACAGGATGGGATGTAACATTTTGTAATGACGTCATAAATATAAGTGTAAATGTATAGATTTTCTTTTTGCACAACATTTCAGAGAAAGAGAACTTTATTCTGATATTTTTCCTTACAAATTTGTTAATTATGTACCATGAAATACGATAAAAATTTGTATGTGACTGATGAATAGATACTAAATTATTTACAATATTTTTGCAAATAAACAAATTCATAATCAAAATCGCTATTCAAAATTATCAATTAATAACTAAGATGTGATTTTTTGCGTAAACGTCACTAAACTATACAAATTGCTAGTACCGCTTCAACAATGAATGTTTTTATTACGCAGAAGTGGCTCCGCTTTTCGATTTACGGGGCACTGTTGCGTGCTGAAGCACTACCAAATCGCCGTTGCGGTAATATGCTCTGAATATAAACAAATCACACTTTCTTTGGCTACTAAAGCGCGGCAGCACTGCATCAGGCGTAGTGCGGGAATGGCGTCTCATTTTATTCTTACCTTCATGATTGGATATAATGGGTGGTCTCATCTGTTAATAATTGAAGGTACTATAATTAAAAACCGCTACATCTGACAGGTTGTACAACTGAAAGTCATACCCTCATTCAGCGTATTACTGGAAGTGTGTTTCAATAGAGCAATGCTTGTCCACATATTGTTAAAAATGTTTTAGATTTCTTCTCAGATACTGCTTCTTCCTTGAGCAGCTCATTCACCAGATGTGTCGCTTATTGAATATGCCTAGAATTTCGTGCACAAGGAACTTGCTCATAGTCAGTATGAAACAACTTTGAGCTCGGATGGAAGCGATACGGAATGCTTATTCCTCAATTACACTTTCAAAACTCCTCGTGACGAGTAGGAGCTCTTGTTGCAGTGAAACCAGGTACTGGATTTGAGCATTTAGAATTCTGGTATTACTTTATAAATTTAATTGTTTGTTACCAATACAAGTCACATGCGTAATAAATTCCATTTAATTCTGATGATTCTTTCATGGTACTGAAAACTTCACAAACGGAAGTTGTAAGGTTTTAGTTAAACTAACCAAGTTTATTTTAATTTAAATCTTTTCTATCTCCTCTCTGCTTCAACTTCCTGTCAGAAGAAGCGCGCGTTTTTAGCTTATGCTAATTTTTGAAGTTCAGCCAAGCACTATTTAAGCCAGAGGTAGAAACCTCTCGGTGTGTGAGAGCTTTGCCTCAGATCACGGTCACGCTGCTCAACGTTCGCCTGACCAGCTAGCAGTTTAAATTTATAAGCCATAGTGCTTACTACGTGATTGCATTGTAAAATAAATTAAAGTGCGGTAGTATTTAGTATATCTTGCTACGCACCCTTTTCGGTAGAGGCCAACTTTCGCGAATTGCTCTGCGAAGCAAAGTTTAATTTAAGTTCTATTTTAATTTATTTAAATTTATTTGATTGTTAAGTTCGACCAAAGTGTGGTCTGTTACGTTCTGTATCTCTCCCGAATTGGGAGGTTTGTATTTAATAGTGATTGAATAAAAGAGGATTTCAAATCCCTTCACGTGCAGTTATTCTCCAGCCCAGCAGTTACATCAGAACATAGCGTACCTTCCGCTCCCTGTTCCAGTTCAGGACTTAGAACGTAAGGATAAGAACCCTTTACAGAATTTACAATGTTCTCAAAGAATACACACAGAATGCTAAGTCCTGATAATGGCGCCCGATCCAAAAGAAGAGGATGGCCTCAACAACAAGAAGACGAACCTGAGACACCTGCTGTACCTGTCCAGAATCCTGAGATAGCACCTCCTGGCATAGAAGGATTCGGCTACATCGTACAAACCATGCGAGCAGCCATGAAGCCAGCGGCAAGTTTTGACGGCAAGACAGCCGTAATCAATTTCCTGGAAAAGCTAGACTCCCACTTCATGCTATATCCAGTCCACGAATTTCAGAAAGTCGCTCTTGCTACCAGCGCTTTGAAGGGCCAAGCGCTAAGTTGGTTCAAGTGCATCGGAAAGAATCTCTTGGGGGAACCAGGAAGCCCCACATACACGTATGAAAATTTCAAGAATTCTCTAGTGAAAGCATTTCCCGTGGTGCGAGATCGAGCCAGATTGGAAGCTGAACTGTTTAGCCGATACCAAGAAAGAATAGAAGATTTGTCTAATTTTATTTTGAGGAAAATTCAAGTTTTCAAGCTTTTGTATGGAAGTCGCCCGGATCCTGAAATTATTCAAGTTATACTTCCTAGGCTACTGCCCCAAGTTCAAGATTTCATCGAACTAAGAAATCCAACAACATTAGACAGATTATTTGAGCTCGCGGTACAATTTGAAAGCCGAAGAACAGCCGACAACGAACGACGACGCCAATTTGAGCGAAGAAGTCAGTGGAGTTCGCCAAGACCGCAGCAAAAGCAAAATCAAAGTTACGGGAATAAGGCGAAGCAATGGCCGAAGAAAGATGTGTCTCCTAAAGCGAGCGGCGAACGAAGGGAATTTAATAGAAGAACAAGCAAAGATTCCGAGGGCAACCAGAAGAAAAAGAATTTAAACTAAGAGGGATTTCTTCGAGGAAGGTGAAGAAGTCCGAAGCAGCGCAAAACCCTTCCAAAATCAATTTAAACACCGTGGTCGTTAAGAATTTGAGTTTGCCGAAGATTGAAGTTCTAATCAACAACATACCGGCGACAGCCCTCTTGGATACAGGAGCCCAAAGCAGCTTCGTATCGGAAAGATTCTTTAAGAAGCACTTTCGACGTTACAGAATTTTTAGTGCAAGAGACACGGATGTCATAGCGGCCCAAGGAGAAAAATGTAGCTGTTTAGGAAAAGTACCATTGTTCGTGCGTATCAACAACGAACAGGTAAGAATCCTGTTTTATATTGTGCGTAACCTGCAGACTTGTATTATTCTAGGTGTGGACTTTTTTAGTTTGGCAGAAGCAAAAATTGATTTCAAGGGGGGAGAACTAACATTAAATATGAAGCCAATTGAAGCGAAGAATGATAAGCCCCCGCAGCTGGACTTGGAACATTTACAAGCAGAGGAAAAAGAGAAAATCCAAGGTCTGGTAAGTCACTTTGCGAATTTATTTAGTGATGTACCAGGCTTTACGCAGGTGGTGAACCACGACATTGACACGGGGGACGCTCAGCCAGTTAGGCAAAAGCCATATAGATATGATAGGACAAAAGAGGAAATAATTGAACATCATATTAAAGAGATGTTAAAGAATAAAATCATCACGCCAATTTCTAGCAGTTATGCTAGCCCCGTTGTCCTGTGTAAGAAAAATAATGATTACCCGATTACGCACCCGAAGCGGTGGCGTTTTGCTATAGATTATCGCAAGTTAAATTCAGTTACAAAATATCCTGTATATCCGTTGCCGATAATTGAAGAAATTATTCGAAATATTTCGTCTACAAAATACATGACTACATTAGATCTCACGAGTGGCTATTTTCAGATTGGGGTAAAACCCGAGGACGTACACAAAACCGCGTTCATAACGAAATCTGGTACGTACGCATTTCTTAGAATGCCGTTCGGATTATCCGGCGCGCCGGCAACGTTCCAAAGATGTATGGACATCGTCTTAAGACCAGTCCTTGGTAAAAGCACTTTCATATATTTAGACGATATTATAATTACGAGTAGTACTCTAGAACAACACTTACAAGATTTAAGAAAAGTATTTTCATTGTTAAACGAAGCTGGTTTAAAGATAAATGCGTCTAAATGTAAATTTGCCGCAAAAGAGTTACGTTATTTAGGATTTAAAATTTCCCAAAAGGGAATCGAAACGGATCAGTCAAAAATAGTAGCCATTAGAAATTATCCTGTTCCTAAAACAGCGAAGAAATTATCGTCGTTTCTCGGGATGTGTTCATATTACCGGGCTTTCATTAAAGACTTTGCAAAAATAGCTGAGCCACTGCTAAAGTTGAAAAGAAAAAAAGCTAGGTTTTCGTGGTCAGCAGAAGCCAACTTGGCGTTTCAAAAATTGAAAGACGCATTGACTCAAGCTCCCGTCTTAAAATTTCCAGAAGGGGATAAGGGATTAGAGATTTCAGCGGACGCTTCAGATTTCGCGATTGGTGCAGTGCTTTCCCAAAATGGTCAGCCCGTGGCTTTTTTCAGCCGAACATTAAATGAAACCCAAAGAAACTATTCCGCAACAGAGAGAGAAACTCTCGCAGTGTTAGCATCAGTACAGAAATTTCGTGTGTTCTTTGGAAGTTCTCCAGTAACTGTATATACCGACCACGCGGCGGTCACTAGACTCTATTCTGGAAAAAATTTATCACCCAGATTAATAAGGTGGGCTCTCAAATTACAGGAATATAACCTAATAATTAAACATACGCCGGGAAAAGAAAATGTTGTGGCAGATGCTTTAAGCAGAATTAACTTAGATGAAAATGGAAGTGTAATTAAGATAGCCATGTTAACATCCAAAGTATTAGATTCTCGTGAAACAGTAATAGCCGAACTCAAAAAAGATCCGGAGTTCAAAAATATATACAATTATTTGGCCGACCCTGAGAATTTCAATCATCCGGATATTGTGCCGATAAGAAATAGGGCCGAAAATTACGAATTAATTGACGGACTGTTATTCTATACGAAAGCTACTAATGAGAATCATGAATATAGACCGGTTATCCCAGCTAGCATGAGGTTGAATGTATTAGAAGAGTTGCATGATTGTGCCATTTCGGCTCATTTAGGTATAAGAAAAACTGTTCAGAGAGTTCGCGAGGCAGTTTTCTTTCCAGAACTGCAAAAGTTTACTAGGGCGTATGTCCAGTCGTGCCCAACATGTCAATTAAATAATTATGTTAATTTCCGCCCGGCCGGGTTCCTAAATAGTATTAAATCAGAATTCCCAAATCAAATAATAGGCATCGATTTACTTGGACCTTACCCTCGAAGTAAAGTTAATAAAAGCCGATATCTTTTAGTTATAGTGGATCATTTTAGCAAATGGTTAGAGTTAATTCCGTTAAAACGCGCGTCTGCAAAAATTGTAGTAGATTCAATTCTAAATAAGTATATTTTAAAATACGGGGCGCCCCTAAAAGTTATTTCAGACAATGGTCCTCAGTTTGTTAGTAAAATGTTTGAGGAAATGTGTGCAAAACTGGGCATACGTCATCTAAAGATGGTCCCGTATCGTCCGCAGTCAAACATAGCGGAACGGGTGAATAGAAATGTAGTGAAAATAATTCGTAGTTATGTGAAAAACTATCACTCTACCTGGGATAGCCATATAAATGAATTTGCATTTGCCCTTAGGACCGCCAAACACGATACTACACAAAAAACACCCGCTGAACTCTTCTTAGGAAGAAAGATCTTGACCCCCCTAGATAAACTGTTCTTTGTACAGGAAAGGGCAGAAGAATTTAAAATGAGTGATATACAAAAGTTAATACGGGAAGCGACGGAAAATATAGAAATGGCCCAAAGAAAACAGAAATTGTACTATGACCTAAAAAGAAGAGAGGTCAAGTACAATGTGGGAGATGAAGTGTTGAAGATTAAACACAACTTGTCAAATGCCCCAGAGGAAAAGGTGGGGAAATTTTTTCCGCGTTTTGAAGGCCCGTTCACAATTGAACAAATTACGGGGGCAGTGGTTATATTAAAAAGAAATGATGGTCAAACGCTCAAAGCGAATGTGGACCAAATAAAACCGTTCTATAATCGCAGCAAAATGGCTGTATTTAAAGATTCGTTTCAGGATCCGAGGCAATCGACTAGCCAGGAAGATATACGTCAGCAAAAACAGCAGGAACCAGCTACAACGGCATCGAAATGTCAGAAGAAGAAAGCTCCCCCCCAACAAAGAAATAAGAACCAAAAAGGTGGTTTCAAAAGAAAGTCTCACGATGCAGGTGAACAAATCTACGAACGGAATTACGAGCGCACCAAGAGAAGAAAGCAGAATGGGCAAGGGAAGCCCAATGTATCCAAAAGAACTGTGGAATCATCGGACAGGTGCCTGAGAAGCAAGAAACGTCGATTGCAGCCTGAGAATCAACTTCCCGAATACAGCAGGAACCAGGACAAGCAACGAGCAAGGGCCCAGGAGAGAAGGGCCCAGTCCACCAAACGTCCAGCGGAGCAACCTCCTCTACAAAGGAAATTGCCGAGGATACAACGACGGAATTTCAAAAGAAAAAGAGACGAGCAGGCTCCGAAAGAACAACGAAAAACGAGGAAACTGAACCAGGCCACAACTTACTCAAGTTTTAAAGATTGGGCCAAGAAAAGGATGGACGATCATAATAAGATAAGTACAATTTCGTATTCAAAAGTTTAGTTAATTTTTGAGTATACTGCAAGTTGCAGGACTGATTTTACCTCAAGCGAGGTTGACTTTTACGCCAAGTGAGCGATAAGTTCTCATATGGAAAGTAAAATGTTTTGTTAAAAGAAATTGTAATTCTTAAAGATTTAAAATTACTTAATTTTGTAAATAGATTAATTCTGTAAAAGCAATGAATTGCTGAAAAGAATATGTTAACTAAATGATTTTGTACGACGCTTTGTCTAAAGACTTGTAAAATGTCTAGAATGAAAATTCGGAAAATTGAAAAACACGATTTAGTCTGTAGACTATTAATTCAATGTAATTTGATATTTCAAGAAAGTACCTTGAGAAAGGAATAGGAAGCACTTGCTGTAAGCTTAGAAATTTAACCTATATTTCTGTAAGCTTAGAAATTTAACTTCTATTTGCATTTCAGGATTGCTGTGAAATTGTTAATGTGTTATGAAATGTAACAAATAATATTATGCTAGCAATGCACGTTAAGTGCAATATTAATGTGAATGTTGTGTGCAAACTGCGAATTTGTATGCATGAAAAGTTAAAGATTCACTATTTTAGAATGCAAGTGTTAATTAGGCTCTCCACCAAATACACTTAAAGTGTTAGACATAAAGCTAGTGAGAACCTTAGGATTAGCTGGTTATAGGGCGTTTTTTTCAGGTCTCGTATGTCAAGTTCTAACTAATGTTAGTCGATTGTAGGTGGAAGAGTTGAACACCCCCGAACACATAAAAACCCGCAATGGCGGTTTGCTTTACATCCAACACCGGTGAGAGAGCATACGGGGGAAGAATTTAATTGTGCTTGAATGATAATGTGTGTGTGCAAAATTACACAGAAAAAAAAAAAAAGGATTTGTACCACTTAGAATTATTCTGTTATTATGTCATACTAAAGTTGTTTTCCTTCCAGATTTTGCTGGAAGGAGTAAGACTGTTTGAAGAATAAGACTTGAAAAAAAAAATGTTGAAGATTGTTGTTCCAGAAAATTTCGTCTGTATTTTACACAAACATATATTGCCTTGTAAGAGTTGGCCTAAGTTTAGAACAGTGAAATTTTCGACTATTTAGAATTGCTAGTTTTCAACATGGTCCGTTTGGACCAAAGTAGTTTAACTATCGCAATTCTGGCGGGAAGTATGTAAGGTTTTAGTTAAACTAACCAAGTTTATTTTAATTTAAATCTTTTCTATCTCCTCTCTGCTTCAACTTCCTGTCAGAAGAAGCGCGCGTTTTTAGCTTATGCTAATTTTTGAAGTTCAGCCAAGCACTATTTAAGACAGAGGTAGAAACCTCTCGGTGTGTGAGAGCTTTGCCTCAGATCACGGTCACGCTGCTCAACGTTTGCCTGACCAGCTAGCAGTTTAAATTTATAAGCCATAGTGCTTACTACGTGATTGCATTGTAAAATAAATTAAAGTGCGGTAGTATTTAGTATATCTTGCTACGCACCCTTTTCGGTAGAGGCCAACTTTCGCGAATTGCTCTGCGAAGCAAAAGTTAATTTAAGTTCTATTTTAATTTATTTAAATTTATTTGATTGTTAAGTTCGACCAAAGTGTGGTCTGTTACGTTCTGTATCTCTCCCGAATTGGGAGGTTTGTATTTAATAGTGATTCAATAAAAGAGGATTTCAAATCCCTTCACGTGCAGTTATTCTCCAGCCCAGCAGTTACATCAGAACATAGCGTACCTTCCGCTCCCTGTTCCAGTTCAGGACTTAGAACGTAAGGATAAGAACCCTTTATAGAGTTTACAATGTTTCCAAAAAAGATGCACAGAACACTAAGTCCTGACAAAGTATGTTATATTAAATTATGAATTTTGGGTAATTTTGCATTTTTGCAGACGCATGCATAATCACAACGCAGTATAAAACTCAAATTAACACAATCGTTTATCCATTATTTAAATAACTACAAAACCCTTTTACCCAAATAGAAGCAGCCAATGAATCGGGTTTAATGTATAAATATAACAAGCTATTTTTTGAATGAGCTAGTGTTAGAACTTCGCATTCATGGAACACATTCTAAACGAATTAATATGAATAAAAAAGTAATATGAATAACATGAAAAATAACATGAATTTAATCTGAAAAATTATTTCATCAGCTTGACTAAGTAGACGTCGAAAATTTTTCAAAGCTTTTTGTCCAGCCGGTAAAGACGTTTGACTAGGGAACAAAAAATACGGATTCAATTCCTTATGCTGGACACTACAAATGATTTATGTTAGGTAAACTTTCATGTGACTACAATTAATATAGTAATTTATAAATAACTATATAATTTTCTACCCACATTCACAAGTACATAAATTTAGAAATTTAAGTCATGTACAGGAAGAATCAAGTCTGAAAATATAGTTCTTTTAATCTCCATCTCTTCGGCAATAAACTTAGTGCTATCTTGAAGAGGTGCGATTGATGTTTTTCTTAAGGAAAGAAATAAAGACACATGAAAGAAAAATTGAGAAATTAAGATTTTGCGTCTCGAACGTGATGAAAATACTTGCCATAATACAACAATATTCTGGACATGTTTTCTCCGAAAAACAGTAACGAGGATATTGATCTCCGTTTCCTAAAAGCTACAAAGGAATTATTGCATTTGATATCATCTAACTGCAAATGAGTGTATGTAACCGTATATAACTATGCGTTATGCTTGCGTAGGCAACCACCTATAAAAATAAGTAAACACCTAGAAATTAAGGGTAACTTTAACTGCAATAACTGAACAAAAGTGCATTAGCTAAAGAAAAAGTATATGTTTTGTGTAAATTAGTAATATCAAATATCCCATAAAAGGTCCGACGTACATAAAACAGCATATAAATATCAAAAAATGTTTACAAGTTACTGCAGTAGAATCCCGTTTATCCAAATTAATGGGGGAGGAACGATGTTATTATATCAGTGAAGCTAAAGATTATTGGAAAATAAATGTAGAAATAAATATTCATTACACTATTATACAAAAGTACACATTATAATGCATTAACCTGCTGCCCGAATTATAACGCAATCATATCCATACATACATGTATATATTACATATATATGTCAGATAAAATACGATAGCTGCTTTAAAAATAATTGGCGACCTCAAAATTAACGATTCTAGATTTGGTGCTGTCCCCCTAAATTCATCTGTTCTCCCAAATTCGAGATCCTTCCATGATTATATAATAACCCAAAATTAACCAATTATAGCTTAGAGTACTTTCCGCATGTACTTAGTATAAATACTCTTGGCAGAAGAAACTATGTCATTCTTCTTCTAGCTTCGCCACTGCTAATATATTCTCTGCCCCTTCGCTTCTCAAATGCCTGCGTCATTTCTTTAAAAAAAATGCACACTGCGCAAAAAAAAAGGGGGAGGGCAGTTCTATATCTCCCATTCCCGTTATTATTTTTGTGCAAAACATTTCTTAAAACAGTATTGTTTTGGAATATACTTTGTAGTAGAGAATAGATATTTTAAACGTCCACTTCCTCATTTAAATCTAAAAGCCATTTAAATCATGTAAAGGGTATAGTGTTAAATTTACTGAATCGATGTCTGATGTAGAAAAAATCCCATGACAGATTGAATAGTAGTATATCATTCAAATGGGAAAGTATTTACAAAAACATGAAACTGTAATTTCTTGCAACAGTTTCAGAAATTGTTTCGTCGAATAATATTATTGTTGGCAAATTTCTTTAAAATGGCAAGAACTTGTTTGCAACGAACTGAAAAAATGACTGATAATATGTCTGATGTTTGATACTTCTGATTTTGATAGCAACGCCCTTTGCTAAAGTCGGCTAGTATAATACAAATTTTAATTAGCTCATCATCTATGATCATAGCTATTCGAAGTCCCATGTGGAAGCCAGATTTATTCTACCTTTTCTCCATATATTGAAATTACTTAGTTTATTATGAACTATGCAACTACTCCAAAGTGTAGTACTCTCAGTTGATTTAAAAAAATGAAAATGAATGGTTTTAGGTATGTATAATTCAACATTACTTTCATAACTTTTCAATGGAAAAAGCACCTGAGAAGTTAAAATAAAAAAGAACAAAATATCGCAATGTTAAAGGATTGTTATTAAAAACTTACTGATAAAGAAAAAAAGTAACAGGCCATATTTCGCATTTTCAGAACACTGTAATAAAAAGAATATAGTAAAAGCAAAGCATCCGCTAAACATTGCCGAAGTACGCATTTTATATCTCTAAAAAGGTAAAAAAAATGGCTGGAGAAATACTTTTGTTATTGCTTTGGTTTTGATAATGATGCTCTATGAGTCGATATTTCAAAATTCCAAAGATTGTTTTAACTAATTTACCTTTTTAACACGGTATTTTACTTCGAGCGTTTGTTCTTTCTTTTTTCTCTTCAGGCGACATTTTCTGAGCGATGAGTTTGGTAAACATCGTTACAATTAAAGGGTTTTCGTTGCCATGGTGTTTATAAATGAATGGTGCGGTTTTAAAAATTAATATTAAATCAATGTATTACTTAGTATGGGCAAACCTTACAGTATAAGTTTTTGATGCATTATTCAGAATCCTTCAATATGTACACTTTTAGTCACACGACAGTCACACGGCAATTAAATTCTTCCTATACTTGGTGTAGCACGTCCGCCGTGATGGTCTGTAGTGCACGCTTTATCGAAACACAAACTTCCTCAAGGGACACGGGCAGTGGGGGTACATAAAATCGGTCTTTAATAAACCCTTCAAAGAAAGAAATGGCATGGTGTTAAATCTATCGAACTGGGTGGCCAGGGAAAAAGGTAGTTGTCTGTTGTTGCGGCATGTCAAATCCAAGCGTTGGCGAATAACACGATTAAGAAGCTCTCGTACATTCCTGTGAAAATGGGGAAGGATTACCGTCCAATTTCAAAATGTAATCATCATAACTGGTGTTCAGCTGGGGCAACAACCAGGTTTCCAACATATCTAGAAATGAGTCACCGGTCACAGTTTCTTGTTCGAAGAAAAATGGGCCGTCTTGCAGGACAACCACACAGGAAACGTTCACTTTTGGAAAGTCGAAAGTCACGCTGATGCTATTATCTGTGTATGTGGTTTCTGTCTTCCTCAGAAACGGTGATTGTGCTTGTTTACTTTGCCACCTTACATGGAAAGTGGCTTCTCCGCAGAAGATGATTTTTCTACAAAACCCTCTTCCTCTACTTTTAACTACATTTCCTCACAAAAGTCATAAAAGAGCCATCTTTAACTTTGTCTGCTAGTGTAAGGACCTGCACTAATCCCACTTTGTAGGGTTTAAAACACAGCGTTCTAACACCTTTCCTACCGTATTCTTTGGCATGTCCAATTCTCTACTTGCTTTACTAAGTGACTTGCGAGAACTTAACTGAAACGCCTCGCCGGCTCTTTCAACGGTTGCATCAGACACATGAGGTCGACCAGAACTCTTGCCTTTATAAAAGCATCCAGTTTTCACGAACTGTCGGTACTCCTACTTATGCTATTCTTGTGTAGTGAGTCTTTTCTAAACCGTGCATGAAACTCATGCTGCACTGTTACCACAGATTTGGACACCTCAAAACACAGAAAGCCTTTCCCCGTTACGAAGCCATCTTGAAACTGACACTGCGGCTGCGTAGTATGACAGTACCGCATGACCAAAAGTGGACATTTGCCAATGGTGACGGTATAGGTTTTACCACGGGTAAGGTGGTATCGATTTATTATTAATTACTAGAACCGTACCATTCATTTGTAAACACATTTATTTGATTAAAAAGTACTGCTATTTTTATTTTTAAAGTTATTCAAGGTAAAGAAATTTAAGAACAAAATTCTAAAATAAAAATTTGCAGAAAATACGTGTGAGCATATTGCTTCTAAAATAATATATATAATTTTGCTTTAAATTTCTTTTGTAAATATTAGCATTCAGTTTTCTGCTCGTACAAAATGTCTTTTTATCAAGCTTAAGCTCCTTCCTAAAAGGTTGCATATTATGCACAGTAAACTTATCCAATTTTATGTACCTTATTATTAACCAATACTTAGAATAGGCCTGTTAAATTATTGGTAAAGTTCTAACTTAAGGGACAACCAACGCGTTTAAAACGCGCTTTAGGTAATGCAAAATTGTCTGGTTAGCCTAAAGACTTGAAAAGCAATTAAAATGACGTTTATAATCCTTTGACGTTATGCCTGAAATCCTTTTAACTCAATTAGCACCAGTCGGTTGCTGAGATATAATTAACGTCGCACTGAAACGAACAAAGCTTATCCAGACAGTAGAAATTGAATTGTTAAAAGAGGGGGGATTACTCTGTTTTGTCAGCTGGGAATTTCAGAATTGATTAACTAACGTATAACAGAAATGAAACTGAAAACAGTTTTAATCTTTAACTTAACTACCAGACGAGAAAATATATAAATAATTCTTGGTACCATTACTAGTCCGTTTATTTTTATATTATAACGAATAAACTATTAGCTTATTTTCTTACATTAATTTCTAATTTCGAGAAACCATTTACCACAAGTAAGTCGTTAAAAAATCAGCTATTACTTGCATGTTTTTACTTCATTATGTTCAAAATCGTGAACTTAAACTTTTCAACTATAAATGTACATATTGAAATGAAAGCATTTAAAAAATATGCGCAGATAAAACAGAAATTTAGGAAGATAGACAAAATAACTCAGCGAAGTCGAGAAAAAGTGCATAACATTGAATTAAATTTTGCTTAACAATTTGTATCAATTTTATTTAGCTAGTAATTATAAAAGTAATTAGACGCAATGTAAAGTTTGACAGAGCAGATCTCTAATTGTACGAATATGAATTTGTCATATAGCGTAGGAAATGCATTCGAATAACAAAGAAATACGCCAGTGCGAGATGGAGATCGTTCACTGCATGGCCCCACCAATAAAGTGCATGATGCACAAAATAAATACATAATACAAATATGTAATATATAACTAAAATATGCATCATAGCAATGCAGTATATGATAAAATTATTTAAATTTAAATGAATGATTGTTCGGTATATTATATTGCATGCAAGGAAATTTTCTTCTTCAGGGCACTGTCTGTTGTTCTGTAAAACCTTCTCAAATTTAGAAAAAAAAACTTCCTTAAAATTAGAATGTTATTTGGTAAGGCACTGTTTGGGAGCAATGAAGGCAACGAATGGCAAATTTAAGTTGCTTAAAAAGAGACTTTTCTCGTATTCCAGAAGTCTAAGATATCTGGACACCAAAACTGACCTGGTATGTTTTTGTTTAAACCTGCTTTGAGGTAATCCTTCACATAAGTTCTACGGGGGTAGAATTAAAATTATTGAAATATGAAAAATAATCTAACAATTTGTGGGGTTTAACTCTTTAAATCTTTAGTTCTAACTCTGAACCCCACGAACACTTTACAAGCGAATAATTGCTTAAGTGTGTGAACAGAATACATGAGACTTAAGGAGGGTTTAAAACCCTTTATTACTCAGTATATTTACAATTCCGTTCCGACTTGGAACTTTACAATAAAGCCGCCACTCGGGCTTGAACTTAAATACTAATAATTTGAACTAAAACTAGCTTAACTAAAGCTCTTAAATAATATAGTCGAAGCTATCAGAATCTAACTAGTTGGCTCCTAAGTATTAATTGAATCGGCGAAGATTAGCAAGGGTCTAGATATGGCCGAGCGTAGTAACAGCTAAGAGAGATGTGGCCAGAAGGCAAACTCGCGCTAGTCAGGAAATCAGACTCTCTCTCTCTTGAAGTCCGTTAAGTCACGACTTAAATAGTACTCATTCTCATTTGCATTATCTGCGTTTCTGAATTCACATTCTGGCAGGAAATTGTAAGCTGAAATTAGAATAAGATAGGAAAGATACAAAACTTAAAATAACTGTTAGAAAATATATAATAAACCTTACAAATTAAAAGTGAAAACTTAACAAATTAAAAAATAAGAAATTTATAGATTTATTGGATATTATGAGAAATACTTTGAGAAAATAAAATTTGAGAAAATTCCTTAAAATTTGTGAAAATATTCACAGAAATTTGCAAGCGTTAAAATTATTACAGTAGACAGTTGGTGATTACTTGGAAAAAAATATAACCTCTTGAATTAGAAATGTTTATTTTAGCATATGATTAAAACTGCATTTTTCTGAAGGAACTTGTTGTGTAGAATTGTTTTGTATTATTTTAGAATGTTTAATGAATATATTAACTTAAAGTGAATAGTGAGTTTATAATGTTAATATCTGAGAATTAATTTTTAATATATTGTTGTTTAAACTCATTTTTCGTTTGAATACGGTAAAGCTTCTGTTAAGCTAGCAGAAAATTTTGTTCAGCGAAAGGATGGGTGAATTTTTCTTGTTCCCACGGGGCTACCCTTGTGGATCGACGGACAGTTGCGCTCTCGCCCTCCTTTTTCTTCCAAACTGAACGTGTGGTAAAATACTTTGGATTTTCTGAAGAAGAGAACGTATGATATGTTTATTACCAACGGGAGTCGCAATTATGACTGAATTACGTTTGAAAATATTCCCTGAAATTTTGTGTGGGGGG
>KK116574.1:295128-366666 GCA_000611955.2 Stegodyphus mimosarum
GTCACGTTAAAAAGAGAGGTCTGGTTTTCTTCGAAATTTGGAGGTTAATTATTGCCCTTGTTCTAGTTGGTTAGAGATAGTTTTCAAGTTTTGTGTTGGATTAGATAGATATAATTTTAGATATTTTGAGCCAGTCCGTATTTTGAACGTTACCGCAGCTTTAAAAGGAGTTGCACGAGAGGCAGAAGTAGATTTTAAAAGATTTTCCCAGATTTTTTCACGGTAAAGAAATGCAAAAAGGAGAAAAATGGAGGTAATTTATCGCCTGCCCGTGGTTTGCGGGCTGCGGGAACCAGACCGAGTGAGTTTCGGGTTGTCATCGTGACATTTGTCGGTGATTGTGATGGAAGAGACGGGCTAGGTCCCGCGTTTTACCTGAAAAGCTTCTCAGAGATTTTTGTGTTGATTTCGTCGCTGGTCTCCTTGTTTTCCTAGTTGGAAAATAATTCAATATGCTCATGCTGCGACTCCAGATTTCTGAGGAAATGTTATAAAGGAGTGGGTCGTTATCTCCAGTTGTCTATTGCCTGCCGTTATCCTCACTGGAAATATCTTAAGGACGATCATTTCTAATTTTGTGAACATCTTAAGGACGATCATTCTTAATTTCATGAACATCTTAAGGACGATCATTCTTAACTTCTTGAACATCTCAATGACGATCATTTCTAATTGTGTGAATATCTTAAGGACGATCATTTCTTCGATATTCTGGAAGGCGGTGCATTTGGGCCTGCGACATGTGAAAATTTCCATTGAGAGAAAAGCTCTGGACATCACTAGCTAGGATTCCACTGCAGAAAGGAAAGAACCATAATTTCTCTTACTGTTTTACTATATTAATCTTGAGCAATGAATGATCAGCCCCAGCATATCAGTTATCTAGGACCCTATTTAAGTAGATCTGGAACCTACAATTCCGAGCGGGCGAGAACCTTCAGTCTCATTTATGGACCCTTGTGTTCTGAAATTCTGTGAGTGATTTTTTTATTTGCTTTTTCTTTAATTATTAATTACTAGGATTTTGGAATGTTAAATTTCTAAGGCACGAGCATTCATTTTAATGTTAGATGAAAATCTGAAATGTTGCTGGATATTTAATTAATAACTGAGAAAGTGAATTTTAAAATGTTTAATTGATATAACTTGACAATATAGATGAGGGAAAAACTTAATATTTCATAATAGAAAGTATCAATGATTTAATTTGCATTGATTTATATTAATTTTGTATTAATTAAGTAGTTTAATTAATTACATGTTTCGTTCGGCGATAATTACACATTTATGGCAAATTACATTACTAATTATTTGGTCATGATTTTGAATGTCAAATGTAAAATTGTGAAGATAATGTTTTTGTAAGGGTACTCTGGCTAGCTATCTAAAATTATAATATTCTAGAAAATTTAATAAATGTTTTTAATATTTTAATATTGTATGTTCATTTTAATTTTAACTGATGGTATACCGTAAGTCACCCATGTGATCCTTACGGAAAACATGGTTCCTTCCAATTCAAACCTGAGTAAATGAGCGGGTAGTAGAGAAATTAATTGTGTTGTATCTATACCATCGAATTACTTATTTTAAATCAAATTGTGATTGACTTCTTACTTGTGGGATTTATCCTTCCCAGGTGTTTTGAGGTGATCTGTGTTGTATTTAAATGATGGGTGTCTCTACAGTTGTACTGGGATTTATGCGTTTTCAGAGAAGTCAATGGATTTAGTTTATTTTAGTTAAGGATAGCATTTTGATGAATTTGATACTGAAATGCATTTTCATATTTAGCATTTTGTTTGAAAAATGATCTTTTTGATTTTTGTTATACTAAAACACCAGGGAGGATACTTCTTTCATTATTGAGTTAAAAATTGTGCCTTGAACTAGGGTTTATACAAAAACCGACTTCTTTGAAAAACCTGTTTTCGAATTCAGTAGTTCCAGAACACCGGTTTTAACCGGCTTTCGAATTTTTGTCAAAAAATATGGAATATAGAAATATATTTTATTTAATTTATTTAAAATAACAAAAAGCGAAATCAATATCAAAGTCAGAATATATATATATATATAAATATCTGAAATGTTTCAGATTTTAAATTACGTCCAAAGGTGCGTTTTTTGACGTTTCGTGTGTTACCGTTATTTATTAAATATCATATTCTTCGCACTTAAACAATAAAATTCAGTTCAACAGCAATATCGCAAAATAATTTTAAAATTTCCGATACACAAATCCGCGCGCTGGAGATAAAAAATTTTTTTCTCCCGTAGACTGTTGCCATTGCTCGTTTTTAAATCATTGAGTTTGTTAATCAAAAATTCGTTAAAAGTTTACAAAATATGAATTAGATAATAAAACAAATTCCAAATTCCAAATTTGGGCTTCCAAATGCCCATATTTTGTGAAAACGTACGTTATTCAAAATTGGATGGCTCTAGGTGCCTTTGTTTTATCACAGTGTGAGAAACATATATAGATTTTTGCAGATTCTTTATTATTTAATTTCTTTAAATATAATACAGAGAGAAAATGTTTGATGGCAACAATTTGGAAAGTGAATCGGACATTTATAGTGAATCAACGCAAAATGCCAAAACGAAAACAATAGTCCTTCAGGGACAAGGCCCCTTTGGACTAAAAAAAATTAAGATAACATATATACGTTACTTACACAAAATAACGAAAACTCAAAAAAAATTTCAAATAACAATTATATTCACTAGTTTTAATTTCTCCTAAGAAAATAGGATTTTAAAAAACATGAAATATCCACTGAACGGTGGCTATATCTTGTTCTTATTTTGGACACAATATTGCCTGAAATTGAAACTATTCGTTCACTAGCTGCTGAGTTTCCTTTTATAATTTTCATAGCATCAAATAACAGATCTAATTTTTTTGTTATTTTATTCGTTGCCTCAAATAATGAAAATTTAGCTTTCAGTGTCGTTGGATTTATAAGTTTTCCTTCAGGGTCTTCAAGAAACTTATGAATTGATTTTTCCATGGCTTCTTTAAAAAAAACTTTTCTTTTTCGATTTACTCTTCATCAGAATCGGTTTCTACATAAGAATTTGGAAATATTTTAGACAATACCTTTACAGATAACTTTATAATTTCAGTTTTTGAAGCTAAAGAAAGTACACTAGATTTCTTCGCTAAACTAGAAATGTTTTGTGGATTTTGCAGATACAGCAAAAGAGTTGCTAATTCTACTTATCTTCCTTCTTGAATTCGTTCTTCTAAAGCATATAATAATTTCAAACTTACTTCAGTGTTTAAATTTTTAGTTCATTTAACAGAAATTCAAATATGCCTTCACTTGTTAGTAAACTGGCATCTTGTCGCCCTAAGCCGTCAGCTGCTAAACGAATCGGTCCCAAGACTTTATGAAGTTCTAAAAGTTTAGGATATTGAGCTTCATTCCACGTATAAGAAGAACCAATATCATTCAATGATAAAACAACACATTCTTTTACTGCCAGAAATCTTCCAATCATGTCGTTCATTCTATTCCACCTTATTTTGCATCAAGAATTAAATTTAATTCCTTTCCGTTTTCTTTTTTGATATGATTTTGAAGAATGGTGTTTCTTACTGGAGATTTTCTAAAGAACTTATAAATTTCCTAATTTGTGAAACTGATTGTTTGTCATTGTTAGACAAAATAGGAATAGAATGTTCTAGGTTACAAATATAATAAAGAGAATCTTCATAATCGTTATATTCGTATTCGCCTTCATCTTCCGATTCCTCACTTGAAACATTTATTTTGGCTTCAGCCATTTCTCTATGTTTATATAACACATCAGTAACTTCTAAGTGGATGGCATTTGAATAGCATAGTTGATTAATTATAGATGATAATTTGCCAAAATGTTTTATAGCAGCAGCACCATCATTCGTTGCTGCAACTATGTCAATTTCTAGATCCAAGCTGAAATTTTGTAGCCTTTCAGATACCAATTCTAATGTCCTCTGAGTATGACAGAAACCAACTATTGGACAAATCCTAAATTGAAATCTTCTGCCAAGTGGTGTATATCAATGTTTAAATATATAAGATTTCTATTACTAGTCCACTCGTCTAAAGTTATAGAGAATTTTTTCTATTCTTTTTTATTGAATCTAATTCAATAATAGTCTAGGTTTAGCATAGCCATAAAACCCAAGAATGAGATACTAGATTTGTTTCTTGGTAATGAATACCCTTGTTGTTGAAGAGAATCTCGTATGAATGAACTATTTGTAATGATATTCACGGAAAATCCATCCATAGCCTGCAACTTCTGATACGATTTCTTCCAAACTACTCCTTTTCACGTTCATAAAATTTAAAATATTCGTTTTTTTTTGACAGAAGAGGAATATCCAAGCGTTTCTTCTGGTTTCTTTCCGATAATTATTTTATGAACTGCTTTCAAATGATTATGTAGATTGCTCGCAAATAATCCTTTCCAGCTCAACGTTTTGTTACAATGATTGCAGATTCCGTTGTCTATCCCTAACTTTTTGAAACTATCCCCAAACTTCTGACTTATTCATCTAAAAATGAAAGTTATTAAATAAATATTTTTGAAGTTTATTTTATTATCTTAACTATTAATTTTAATCTAATTTAAAAAAATATAATCTACACATTTCTTTTAGGAATTTTGAAAAAACACGAATCTTCTTAATCTAATTCCGAGGCTTGATAAAGACGTAATTTATGTTGAAACTTTGCGAAAGAAAATATGGATTATTTTAACACCCTGTGTTTTATTTAAAATCCTATTACTTACGCTATTTTTACCAAATATAACAAATAAATATGTTTGTTTCCAGTTTTCACTTTACAATATTATGTGCACCTGTCGTGACGGATTGCACATATGTACTAATATAGCATAAATCGGTTAGGCAAGTCTTTTCCAGGTGCGCAGGCGCAGCTGCGCAGTGTTCAATGCACAAGTACTGCACAACGCTGAAAAAATGTGGTTGCTGCCAGTTGCATAAACGGAACAGCAAATCAAGTAAGTTTAAAATGAATTTTTACATAATAATATGAATTCTTTGAAACTGTTATCTTGATTAAGAAAACCGGTTTTCGAATGTGACAAATTTACTTCAAAAACCGAGTTTGAAAACCCGTCAAATTCTACTTGACAAAATTTACTTTAGAAATGTTGATAATTTAAGTAATTTAGTCCAACTTAAAGACTTAGTTTTACAATCACCTAAAGAGTTTCAGATGTTTTTATGAAAGTTTTGTGTTTGTTTGCTTGTTAGTCTAAAGGGGCAATTTGCCCTGATTAATTTCGTTTTGGCATTTTGCGTTGGTTCACTTTTTAAATTGTTGCCATGAAATATTACAGCCCTGCATTATATTTAAAAAAATTAAATAATGAGGAATCTGCATAAATGTATATATATGTTTTTCGTATTGTGATAAGACAACGGTACCTAGAGCCATCACATTTCGAATAACGTACGTTTTCACCCGAATATGGGCATCTAGAAGCCCAAATTTGGAATTTATTTTATTATCTATTTCATATTTTGTAAAACTTTAAAGAATTTTTGATTAACAAACTCAATGATTTCAAAGTGAGCAACAGCTACACTGTACGAAAAAGAAACATTTTTATTTCCAGCGCGCGAGACTGTATCGGAAATTCTAAAGATATGCTCATTTTAAAATTGTTTTGTGATATTGCTGTTGAACTGAATTTTAAGGCAATACGCAAAACGTTAAAAAATGCCCTTTTGTGCGCAAAGTAAAATCTGAAAGTTCTCTTTTTTTTGTCCAGCACCAGAAAGAAAGAGAGAGAAAGTTGAGTAAGTAAGCCAGGTAGTTTAAAAATAATTAATATTAACAGTTTTTAAACGTAGCAAACCTCTCAATTGTCTCAAGTATATTCAAAAGAGAATGCAGAGAAATGTCAAACTCAATTTCACAATTCGTTAAATGAAAAAAAATTATCTTTCATTATGTTTAGTAAAGATATATAATCAGTTTATTTCAATTTATTCTTTATTAAGGAAAAGCGAACAGCATAGAAGAATAAAAAGAAAATAATTGAGTTTAGGGAACTTAAGCTAATACCGCCTCCTTTCTTTAGAAGTTCTCCTTAAGCTTTAATAAGATTGCATGCTCTTAAGAGAGACATAAGCTACACATATGCCTATACTTTTACTAAACTAAATTAATGCAAAAATAAGCTTCTTCCAGTGTTTAATTAACATAAAGCAACCACTGTGATCAAGAAGTACAAAAATAATATGAGTAAAATTTATGATCAAAAAGTACTAAAATGGTATGAGTTACTTAATTACATTATTTTTGTCGTGAAAATAAAAATATCAAAAAACTACATTATTCTAATAACGCTTTCTTTTTTTGTGATGGAGATAATGATTAATTCAGAGAAAACGATTTATTTGGCAATGAAGTTTAGACATATTCATTTGAATATTTTTCTCATATATGCTTGATTTTTCTACACTTATGCTTTCAGGGAAAAACTGATATTTAATAAAATTATATTACAATTTTCAAGTGTGATACCTTACATGATGATCCTTGCATTTAGGCTTCAGCGTCTTGGTATTAATACATGTACTTTCATATAGGCCAAGCTGCTTAAAATCATGCAAACAGCGCATCTGTGATTTGTAGAAAATATAATGTAAATGGCAGTTAGGAAAAAAAAAACAATCTAAGATCCTAAACATTTCAGTACTTCCTTATTATATGACTAACGAAAGTATAATAATGGGTTGGTGCAATTTTCTTATAATTCTCTTAGCATATAGAATAAAGGACAAGGTCTAAAGCACAAACTCATTAGTAAGATCACGCACATGCATTCATTTTCAGAACGCTATATGTTCAAAAGTATCCCAAGTACAAATCTGAGTGATATGTGAAAATAACCGTAAACTTATCAAGTTTTATGCACACCCTACAAATGTTCTATGTGTGCTTCTTGGGTCAAAAGTCGCACATCCAGCTTGAACTCGTTCCACACGCTTGGTAGCGTCATCCTGTCAAAGGCCATTACTGAAGAACTGATCCATTCCCTGAGCTTTTTTAATGTTTTTGGTAAGGAAAATAAGCATTTAATGTTTTTGGTAAGGAAAATAAGCAAAGTCCTTAATGTGTCCCCAATGGAAGAAGCCGCAAGGCGTTAAATCAGGTGACCTGGGGGCCAAGAGGAAACAGAATGACCATTCTTATCAACACGCCTAATACAGCGATGCAGAAGTTCAATTCATTGTTTAGGTATCGACGAAAATGAATGTTCCGATAAGGGGTGGGGGTGCCCCGTCCTGTTGGCTTAGAATCAGCAGCCAGATGCGGAAACAACCAGAATTGCAAAATATCAGATAATTTGCACCAGTCACTGTCTTAGTGCACAAACTTGGTGTGTTCGCGTTATTTTTAAATATCACTCATACGCATAAAATTTCAGAATATATAGCGTTTTAAAAATGAATGAATCTTTTAAATTAGTCATATATTATTGCTTTTAGAGAGCAATCATGTTTCAAAATTTGACAACAATGTATCATAAAATTACACGGGGATTCAAATATGAACGGGACAGTTGCTGTTAAAACCGCTTTACTCAAGATATCCAAGGTACTGCTTTACCCAAGGTGAACTCAAGGTATAGCTCAAGGCTTTACTTAAAGTAAAGCGCACAACGCTATATTTCGAAAGTGTCCAGCCACTTCCCCAAATTACCTCCCGGACAGATTACAGCTTGATCTGTCATGTCTTGCATGAGAGTGATGAGCGAACAACAGCTGCCTCGGAGAATGGATCAACTCATTGAGATCAAATTTCTTGGTCGAGAAAACGTTCAGACACCTGAAATTTGGCAGAGTCTCTAAACACAGTATGGAAAAAAAAGTTTCTGAAAGACATATGTGTTTGAGAGGCGTAAGTACTTCACTAAGGGACGACAGCGCGTCGCCCCGGTAAACATTGATCGTGTGAAAACGGTTATTGGGATAGGTACATCACTATCAAAGAAACTTGTCTTCAGGCAGTGCTGGTAGTGTAGAAAACATTGTGCGAAAACGTTTGCACTGTGAAATAAGGATATGCCCGGTGGATTATACACATGATTCCTCATGAGCACAAAATGATCCGCATGCAAACGATTGGTTGTGTTCTACGGTATTTGAAGGGGATGCATTTTGAAACATGGGTAGAAGTGGACTGCGACCTGAACGCTTCGCCTTAGACCGCTCGGCCATCCTGACACTCAATACTATTTTAAATCCCACGTGGAAGACATGCAGTCACGCATCATCACGGGCACCTTAGAGAGTATGTTGTCGCCGTCCCGTATTCGCAGCCAGCTGAAAAACTTCTAAGAAAAGGGCATGAAAATGCTCGCAGAATGTTAACAAAAATGTATCGAGCCTGGATGGGAGTATGTTATAGAGTGGCATGATTAACTGTTTCATTTGTAATAAAGGTTTAGTAAAAAAATCAGTCTCGATCATATTTGAATAACTTAGTATAAAAGATAACGTAAAAATTTATGTAATCGTAAAGATACAGTAATTTACCATAAAAGTGCAGACATTATTTATATCTGCAAAAGCCTGGACATTTATGTAAGAAAGTCACTAAAAATAACAAAAACAGGGGCATGAAACAATTTAGTAATTGAATACTTTTGCTAATTATTTGGTTAGCAGATGATAACATTCTCATGTCTTACGTAATGGGCACAAAATGCTATTCTCTAGTAAATGCTGTATACCGTAAACAGATATCTCAGATGAGCTTAATCCGAAAGATTACGGAAATTGGCAACAGGAATTAGCAAAAATCAAGTAAAACTTGCAGTTACGTCGAATTTCGGAATTCAAGCAATAATAAGTTCTTGCACTCCAAGTCCGGAAATGAGACGAACTTTTCTTCAACAGATGGCGTTATGAATTCCATTGCCAATCGTTGTGTGAACCTTTTAGATTGTTTTTTTGCGTTTCCATCCGAGCGTACGTTTCTGTACGACTTATATCTGCATTCGCATTTAAGCTACTGCTTTCCTTTCGGAATTACAGTATGCTTTATTTGCTTTATATAAATTCCCATTTCAGATTTGATTAATTTTGGTGGATTGACATGAACTCACAACTCAAAATAGAGGTACTTGTTGCTAAAAGATTTACTCAAAGAGTTATTTTTATATATAAAAATATATAAGAAACATAACAAAGAACATTACGAAACTTCATAAAAATGCTATAGAGCTTAAAAAACTTCTAGACTCACAGTATCGTTATATCTAGCATGTAACGAAAATCTGAATTTTCAGTTTAATTATCATGTAAAATATCCTCTAGCAGAGTTATAAAAAGAATAATTTTTTAAATTCTAGGAAGTCTGTGATATGATGACGTCACATCTCTGCGTTTCTTATCGAATTTCAAATCGGTTGTTATATCACGTCTGTTTTATCTATGTAACAGCGTCAAGTACAGCAAATGTCGGCATTAGCTCTTTAAAATGGTTAGATGCTTTTAGTTATTCGATAAAAATGATGCCTCGAGCAAAAAACATTTCTAATATTTTATTTTTGTTGATCAGAGTTCAGGTTCATTTTTAGAATCTAGTTACACTTTGTGTACAAATTTATTGACCGGAAAACGTATAGTTTGTTTTCGGAAATGCACTTAATAATATAAACTGAATTTTATCGGTTGTGAATTTTCCAGTGCGGACAGATCGTGAAATTTCTTCCATAAGGAGCAGAAAATGTATTTGAGATTAGCTTACGATCAATTTTGCAAAATTATAATTTCTTAGTAATATTAATGAATATTATATTTTTCATTAATTTTTACATATAAAACTACAAGAAACAGTATCATTAAAAATTTTTTAACACTATTGCAATGTAGCAAACGGATTTAAAAATAGCAAATTTCAAAAAGTTTCTTTTACGAGTGGTAGTAAAAATTTAATGTAGTAAAAATTCAGAGCTGCCCATGTTCCGCTCTATTCAACACTTGAGATCATTTGTATTTCAATAGCATCTGTTTCATATGAATTAAAACCGGTTTCTGTTTTCCGCTTATTAATAAAAATTTGTAAGAAATTGTTTAGTTTATTACAGATAAGCGCCCACCAGCGGCCGAGCGGTAATGCCGCTGACTACTGATAGTTTGGTCTGAGGCTCAAATCCCACGAACGGACTAGATGCATGGGCGTTTTCGTAGTTTTTCCTCGCGTAATGTGTATATGAAATCTTCCACGAAGGTGCCCCTCTCCTTAGGCAGATAGCCTCGATGCATTGCCATAATTAAAAAAAAGTTTTATGGATAGTTTAAAAAAAGTATGATAGATAATTAGAGTACAAAACATTATTTTAATTTTTTTCTCAGTATATTATTATGAGGAGAAAAACCTCACGCAAAACAGAACAATAAAATCAGAAAGAAGTGAAACTGCAAAATTAATCATTGAGTAAAAAAGTGCAGGAAACATTCGAAATTGAAACTGTTAACTATATATAGTAATAGTAATATTTCTGAAATGGGCTTTCAGATCATATCACATAAGGTGAAAAAGTAAGGTTAAGTTATTTAGTTCCAGAGCTTGTCAAGATTTCAAAAGCTTCTCAAGACTACCCGTTAAACAGTGCGAAATAATTTGGATGAATGAAATAAAAAGAAAAAAAAAAACGCCTGCTCTCTATATATTCCGAATTAAGTTATTTTATGGTGGATATTTTCAAAAACGCAGGCACAGATACGAAGTCTATGCCTAATCCTGAGCTTTTCTATTACTAGATCCTTTATTTTTAAAATAACTCATGTCACAGTATTTAAAATAATCTAATTTTGCATACAACTATTCCATTGTTAGTCTTTGACAGTAGATATCATTAACTTTCATAGAGGAAGTAAATTGTTTGTGCCCAGAAGAGTAAAAAATTTCATTAAATGGATATTTCGTTACAAGTAACATAAAAAATATAACATAAAGTTCATTTCCAGAACTTTCTGTCAGTCAAACATTACTTTCTGGAAAACAAGAGAGAAATTTGTCGAATTTGTAACTAAAATCATGTTTCTAGGTAACGTAAAAACAGAAAGTTTCTGATTTGGATTTTTGCAAGTTCATAGTCACTTTGTATTAGAAATGTGTGTCCCCAGAAAATTGACAAATGTACTGGAATTTAAATTTAAGGCTGATAATAACTCATAAACAATTATTATCAGAATAAAAATTAGTCGCATAAAAATTACAATGGGAGTGAATTAAAACCCGAGAACACTGAAAGTTACGAAATATGAAGAGATGACAGCTGAGATGAAAACCGGACCGGAAGAGGTGAAGGCCGAACGAGAAGAGATGAAAGCCGACCTAGAAAAGGTGCGAAAGCAACTTCAACATGCGAAAGTAGAGCTTGCAGAAGAAACTGGAGCCATAAAAGAAGATGTGGAAGTGATGGAAGTGGCATCTGAAGAATCAGAGCATGAAGAAATGAATGAAGTAGCTGCTGGAGTGTCTGAGAAAGATCCAGAAATGATGGATGAAACATCTAATGGGATTAAAGAAAAAGAATGAAAACACGAGGAAATGAAAGACGGAAAAGAAGCTTTTGATTCTCAAGTAAATGAAGTGGAAGAGGGAGAAAATGAAAATGCGACTATTAAGTTCGTAGAAACTGAGAGTGAAATTACGAAGTCGCGTTAGCAAGTATTGAACCATCTGAAAATGCATGTGATGCAGAAGTGAAAGAAGCTGATGTACAACTTAAGCAGATTGTTCCAGTACTGCAAGAAAATACATCCATTTCACAAACTAAGTGTGTGTCTCATAGTGAAGATTGTGCAGACAAGAACTTGATTATAAATCAGGATACTTCTCTTTGTAAAGGATCTTATTCTATTCATAACTCTGATACAAACATCGGAACTGGCTTTCAGAAAATAGAGGAAAATAAGCATGTACCAGTTGCTGAAAATACCGAGGTGAACTGTACACAGCTGCGAATAAACTCCAGAGTGGTGAACAAACTGTTTCAGATCTTTCTGTGGATGAAAAGTCTGAAAGGATTGAATCTTCAGACTGTGATATAAAAAACAGAAAAAACATCTGAGAATTGGAGAGAAAAAGTATTTGGCCCGGGTATAACTTAATGAAAGGCCTGAGACAAATTTACTTAATTCTGAACTTTAATTTATATAATTTATAATTGTTATGTGTTTCATTTGTGTATAAAACTTGAACATAGTGTAAATATTTGTTTATTTAGTTACATTATTTGTTTATTTTATTACGTTTTGCTTGTATGGAATTATGCTTCTGACCAATGATTGTACTGTCCGGAAAGTGCAATCCTTGGAAGGGGGTGGTGTTACGAAATATCCAGCCGCGGTAAGATAGCTTCCTCGAAAAGGAGGTTTAGGGTTGCCAGAAAATAGTAAGGGAAGGTAGGGTTGCTATATTTGGCGAGAAATCGCCCATTTGGGGACAATATCGGCGATATGCTATAGACGCATAGAGAACCTTCTGGAATGAATTCTTCCTGGTTTAGCCCAGAATGTTCTCGAACGCAAGCCAAAAGCCATAAAAATTTTCAATTACCTAAATTATTTAATATTAAATATAAAAATAAATGAATTTTAATTAATTGTATTTAAAAAATAAGCAGTAACATATGCTAAAAAATTGGTTTTGAAAGGGACAAGAGAAGTAGTCCGCAGAACATTCCAATTTAAGAAAGTAATTCGCACTTGACAAAAAATTTGAGAAACCCTGACGTAGAGGATTTTACTAGTCCAGAAGTCATAAAAACAATAATTCGGCAGTGGAGGATGTGGTAAGAGAACACCCAAGCATCACAATAAAAAATGTTGCATCCCTATCAGATATTAATGTTTATCACCCTATTACGTATATCATTCATGATCAATTGAAAAATGCCCACAAATTCTGCGCACAAGAACATTACACCTGAATGGAAGACGGACAAGTCGATGCTTGCCAAGAGCTTCTCACCATCGGTATAAGTATTTTTGTAACATATCAGTATATTATGCACATTTTTGTAACATATCAGTACTATAGAAGAGAAAATGTTACGCTTCTGAACGGAAATTTTTTTTTTTTTTGGAATGATGAGGTTTAACCGGTGACTAATGAATGATTGTGCATTTCTCAGAAACACTTCATTTTCTTTCGATATTTGCGCTTCTCAAATGTTCGCGTAAATGAATTGAGCTAGATAAGAACTATATTGAACAGCTATATTATAACTAGTTTAGTATCTGCTACACTGCAAGCAATGAATTCCGATTTTCCCATGAACACGGTTATACGCTATTAAATTATACAGAAAGAACATTTTTAAAGATTTTTGACTAAAAATTTGTATATTTTCAACGTAAGCGTATTTGAAAGTGAAAAATATGTCAGCAAGTGAATTAAACGGCAGCGAGCTTTGGGTAAGTCATAATACAGCAGAATAATAAAAATTACTCCTTTCAAAAATTAGGACTGGAATAGTAAGGATCTCGACTTATCATTCCGAGTATTATTGGAGGAGCTACCTTTTAAACTCCGACCGGACTCAAACCTGGTCGGCTTCAATGTATCAGGTACTGTCATACCTCAGACTGTAGGTGAACAATGCACTATTGATGGATAGATGTGGATCTCAGAAGAAGCTTCATTAAAGTTTTGCTTTAACTTACACACAAAATGCATTTATCAGCTAACATATAAGATCTCAAAAAAATAATGGAATTTAGTTTTTGTGTTGCGCGGCGACGCTATTTCAGAAGAATTCTAAACAGACGTCAGTTCAATTTATAATGGCATGAATTACGTTACGTAACTATTCACAATGTGATTCGGATGTAAATATATTAATATTTAATTAGATATTCTAAATTTTATGTTGTTTAACTAAATTTTGTTTTTATATTGAGAAAATCCTGAATGGAGAAGAAAAATTTTATTTATTTAAGTACTTTTAAATATGAAATTAAAATTAATAAAGAATATGCAGACTGTTGTGTGGATAAATTTGGTAATGTACTATTTATTGATGTAAGGCATTGTTAAATACAAATATTAACTGACTATACAAGGGTTGAATGTTCTTAAAAATTCTACGAATGTACGTTAAGACACTGTAGATTAAGACATTTCATTTAAGCTACAGTTCATTAAAACTACAGAAAAATCATTTAAGTTACAGAAAAATCACGTTGAAATTCATTATAAGATGGGAAAATAGAATTTGCAAAATTTAAGTCTCATTAATTCAATAAATTTCATTTATTGCTGGGAAAAAAATTTATTACTAAAGACTAAAAATTAAAGACTGGGAGCTATAATGAAAAACCAGGAGTTTCTTATGCATTAATAATGAATTTTTAAAATTTTTATATTAGAAAAAGTAATCTCCGAAATGCAAGAAGGAAGATTTTTTTAGAGCTAATGGGCGCGAAATGATCCTCTAATGAAAATGTAATTAGACAATTAATAAACTTTAAAATTAGAGAGGTAATATAAAATATATTTCTCGAGTTTTGGTTTTGTCATTTTTTCTTCACTGTATAAAAGTAAGTATAAGATTTCTATTTTCTACATGCTATTTCCTTCATTTTCTTTTCTTTCCAGTTTTAATTTTCAGAAGTTCTTCCATCTTCATCTTTTTCTTCGAGGAAGCTCCTAGTCACTGATTCGTAATCCTAGTTTCATCATCCAAACGGAAGAACGTGACAGAAGAAAGTAGAGACATATGCATAAATATAAAACTGCGCATGCCTTACTCTGCTGTATGCAAACTTCCTATCTCCGTACTTTTCTCAAACTTTTGAAAAGTAGATTATTTAATGTAGAATTAATTTAATCCCTGAAATTTGAATTATAAAGGGGATTGCAACCTCTTAAACTTGATATCAAGTTCTTAATCGATATTCCTTTTCATTGCTAACACTTGCAGTTTAAGTATTTACATAATTCAGCATTAAATGAATAAAAACTACTTTAATTAAAATTAGCATAAAAATTCAACACAAAATAAATCCGGAAAAATCAACTTTAAAAACTCTCATTAGCGACTAGACGAATACCTCTCCTTCAGGAAGATGCAATTTTATATCTAATTAGTGCTATTCTAAAGATTTCCTTTGCCAATTTGAACAGTTTTAAATTTGTTTGAGTCTCTTTCATGAAGATCAAGCTATGTATTTTAATATGAAAAGTGTACGCAATGTGATGTTCGTGTTTTTAACGCATAGTTAATAATGTTATAATGACAAAATATATATTTATTTACTAGACATACAAAAACGAGAATACATCGTTACATTCATTTCCTTTACCACAAAAGATAGAATTTTAAAATTCTTTTTCGAGCTAAATTTTGTAAGTTCTGCAGTTAATGAGAAGAGAGAGCACAGTGAAAATCAGATCTCACAGTTTACAGCTTTTGTCGAAAATGAATCCAAGTATGATAAATTTAAAAATCTGTTCCTTGCAGTAAAGAAAGTAAACGTATCTAGATATCATCTCACATATTTTGAATACCAAAGAAATGAACATGATCATTTTTATTTTTCCTCTCGGGGAACAGTTATACGCGATTTTTATTCTAGCGATCTCAATTTGGATAGACAGTTCTGATTGGTCACTGATAAAAGAGATTCCTCAATTGCATCCCGCTTTATTGATTAGCAACTATTACAGATTTTCTCCTGGCAAAAGATTTCATCTTTGCCCTGATCAAATATATTCAAAGGTTCTAAGAGAAAAGCAACATAAGAACATTTATAGCGTTAAGGATCTTAGATAAAAATTATAAATTTTTTATTTTCATTCCTTGATTACTTACATGTCGTATACATATATAGTTGCAAGGAAGTTCGAAATAATATAACTGAAATTTTTATTAAAATTATTTTAAAATGTCGTACTGATTTCGAAGTCTTTATTTGAGCTTAGAGTCAAAAAATAAATATTAAGAGACTTGGTTTATAAACTGAAAAGGAAACTGAAACAGTGTCTGATATTTGAATTTTGCTTCAAAGAATTTAAAAAGGCCTGATTATGAAACAGCATTTTCTAAAGTCTATGTTATGCGGATTATTTTTAAATAATGATTAATTTATGTAATTAGTTAGTAAAAGTATTTTAATGCAAAGCTACTGTTTGAGCATAAAAGCATTACTTTTGATAATACCAAAACACCTTTTTTGTCCAAATCTTTTCGTGATTTCTTGTTTTTAAAACAATACACATACTTTTTAAATTGATATGTGAGAAATTTGTCTTGATTAAAATCTTCTCCAGATAATTTGCATATTAAACACGTAGTTTGATGACCCTTGATATTAGTGATTAAAGTAGCCCACAAGGCTTATTTATTTATTGTGTAATTATGGTGCTACAAAATCCAATCTCAGTGATTTGTTGTTATGCCGAAGTCGGGAATAATGGCATGAATATAACTGTTTGCTTTTTCGTTTAAGCTTGTGTATGCTCTAGATATGAACTGTATAATGTTTAACAAGGAATATACTGAAAAAGAAATATCCAATAATAACAAGGAATATCCTTCTTCTGACACATTTATATTTTAAAGGTTCAGAGTTCTTCTACTGAGAATTTAACGTGCAACATTCCGTTAACGGGGAATTTCCGTAACAAATCATACAACCACTTCAAAAATTTCTTTAGTGCTCTCCTTGATGGCATAATACACCGAAAAAAGAATATTCAATAATTTCAAGGAATATCCTTTTTCTGACACGTTTGTATTTTAAAGGTTCAGAGTTCTTCTATTGAGAATGTAACATGCAATATTCCGTTAACGGGGAATTTCCGAAACAAATCATATAATCACTTCCAGAATCTCTAAGCCCTTACTCTATAAATAAGCTTTTATGCACTGCTCTCCTTGAAAGTACAATACTAGAACCGGAGAATAAATAACCTTTAAAAAGGTATTGCATATTTTCTCATTTGTTACTTCTCTGATAGCTTAAAGTGGGTTGCATCTAAATTTCTGAAGAGAATTCACTCCTGTTCAGCTATTCCAATTTTCTTTACTGGTTTTAACTTGCTTTTGTTTTCTATTAAAGAAGATGCAGACGTTCGGAAAATAATTGTCAGTTCTGAGTAAGGTTATTTCACACTGGAAAATTAAATAATTAAATAAAACTATAAGAATATTCTACTTTTAAAAAAAAGGTTAAGGTTCGACTTCACTGTAAACTAAGCATGTTTTCCTAATCTGTTACATTTAAAATTTTGAGGAAGAAAACTGAAACCATTCTATTACAAGAAGAAAACTGAAACCAATTTTGGCTTTGTTTTACTGACTGTTTTGTTGGGTTTCCCTGCAAACTGTCTGAGAGCAGAAAGAAAACAACTTAAAGCGTGTTTCCATTTTGTATACATCTTTTAATTTTGTAGCTGCAGACTTCTTTAAATTCAAATAATTAATAGCAATTTTAATGCTTATATGAAATAAAAAATGCTATTATGTGTGTTTCATAAATAGAGATTTTAAGTTACAAAATAATATAGTAGATAAATAAATACACATGAAACAGGTTTTAATTGCTGGAAAGAAAAGGCCTTAATCAGAGGAAAAGAGCAACTGCTGTAAATCTAATGTTAAACCAAACTAATGTTAAGACTCAAGTTTAATAACATTAACTAGAAGTGAGAGAGTACGTTCTACAACTAATCAGAGACAGAACAAAGTAGAATTAATATGGTATTTTTAGGAGTAAAAGCGAGTTTAAAAATTTGCAATAAATATTTTTAGAAAGTATATAAGCATAATTTGTTTCAAAATGATTAATTTTAATAAAGACTTAGCTATATCTTTCCTGTAATGTTATTGTTGTGTAAGATATATCTTTTCTGTAATGTTATTGTTGTGTAAGATATATTTTTCCTATAATGCTGCCATCTTTCATAAGAAATAAAAAAAATTAACAATACAGTAAGTACATTATTACAAACATTAGGCTTATAACAAAATGTTTTGCAGTTGATTTAAAGTCACTGCTGGATGGTACAATAATTTGAAAACTGCAGCTCTTATTTCAGAGAATGCATATTTATTTCAAAATCATATAAAATGCTTTCTATAGATTTCTTATAAATAACTATATATATTACTATCTCTTTTAAATATACCATTAAATAAAAATATATGATTATCCTTCGTAAATATAGCATTATTTCAAGGTCTACATGATAATTATTTCAAATTACAATATTAGGTACATAATTTGCTTTTGTATAATTACAAATGTATGTAAAACATTCGTCGGCCTTCTTTCGCTTGATAAGAAAAGAAATGCATAAACTTTCATATTTCAAGAGAGAAAATATAAAACTTCATATTAATATGTTTGCTTATACCTACTATTGACAGCAATTATGCTCCTTAAACATTTATTATTGTATAATAGAAATATGATTCTGTTCAATTTATTATTAAAAAAATTAAGTCACAGCTTAATTATGTTACACAACTACAATTCATGGAAACACTTGAGTCATACGAAAAACAGTGCTAAATATATGTTTTGATGTAAAGAAAGATGTTATACAAAATTTTGATAAAACACGTAAATAACATTCTAAGAATTGTTTTAAGCTTTCAAAGCAAAATTGGGGAAGAATTCTGCTTAATATTCAGCAACTTTGATTAAAAGTCTCTTGAAAAATGAGTGTTTAAGAAAAAGAATAAGGTAACTCAATTAACTTAATTCCTTCCATTACCGGTTTATAGAGCACGTAGCAAGACATATATATCAATTATGCTAGGAAAGAAATATTCTGTCAAATAACATGTCAAAAAATTGATTAATACGAAGATCGACCATAAGTTTTTCTAGTTAAATAATATATATTTACCTGATATCAAGACTTCGCTATCCTTTGAAGGTTAATTCTGATCATGCAGTTCTCTAGTGCGGATGAATACCTGTATCCTTTCTTCTATACCTTAAGATTTGGGTTGTGATTAGTCTGAATGTAGTACTTTAACAATTGTTAGAGTAAGTAACAATTCTACCAATTTAAGCATTTTCTTCATAGCGAAACCATATTTAGTTATAAATGATGATTTTCTTCATTTTTATTCATGTAGAATATTCTGAGCGCTTGGAGAGGATTTAATGTTACGCTTTAGAACTCAAGAAGTCGGTGGATTTTGCGATGATTTGATACCTAGACAGTGATCAATAAACTGTGTGAAAAGAAAACTGTAAGCGAGGATACAGCGCCATCTATTCGTATGTTTTGAAACTAAAAGGAATTCGAATAACTCTTTGGATGAATAAGATCGAATGGAATTTAATAACCAAATGCCACTTCTATAGCTTCTACAACAGTTCTGAACAATGATCAAATTGATTTTGAATGATCAAATTGGGTTCGTTTATGTAAGCCAAATGCGCTCATTTTCCATTTCTCTTCTTTTTTAGCAGCTTTCACAATGTTTGTTTTTAATTAATCACACATGTTCATTCTTATTTAGTATGCAAAATTCAGTATTTATTCAATATTCGTACAATGTAGGCCTGTGTAACATACGGCCGGATATAGAGCTGTTTGAGGTCCACTGTTTAATTAAAATTACGTATAAAAATTATGATATTTTATAGCTACATGAGTAATATTAAGTTACGAGTTAATTTTTAATAAATATATTTTGTAATAAACGCATTAAACCGAAACTGCATCTCATATATTTGAAAATCAATTTGCTAAAAGCTATATGTTTTACTTTCCAATTTGCTGACAGAATATTTCTAATGGACATCAACTAAGATGGAATATTTCTAATGGACATCAACATGTGCGTAAAAATGTTAGAAACATATAGTTTTAATTGAATAGAAGTAAGCAATTAATAAATAAAGATCAAGTTTGTATACAGGTTCTCTATTTTAAGCGATTTCGCTTTTAGAATTAATGAAAGAAGCCTGGAGAGGATTTGTACTTTTACGAAGAAAGATTAAAATCGGAAGTATAGCTGAGGGTTTATTTTATGAAATGGTGGCAAATCAGTACGTATATTAGGCATAGCAAACGATTTAAAGCAGTTTTTCGAAATGTTTTCATTGCCTGCGAAGAGCTGTATGACAGATAAAAAAAGGTGTACTAATCTTTACTTTATTTTCAGCTGCATTCTCAATTTCATAAAACTGCTGACACGTATGCATTTCCATAGATGTATATCAGGTATTGTCATGCATGGTACATGCGAACAGCACCTCAAGGTTCGGTCAGAGGGTCTCCCACCCCTCTCCTCCTACTACTGACCACTTAAGAGGATTTTCGGCTCACTGTGTACGCTTACAAAACTTCCATGTATTCTCTGGAATTCGCAACCGGGCCCATCGGTATGGGAGTTAGCTTTCACTAACCACAAGTCTTTTTGACTTCCTTCATTAAGCCAAGTATAGAACGTATAGGCAGGTGTTAAATCTGCAGACGCAATGATCTGATAGATTCAAATGACAGTAAAGCATGTATAATAGGTGTTTTTCACCTTATATCGATTATATCGTAGACCTTGTCTCACTACTGAATATCTGACAGCTCAACGCACCACCGTCACCACTATACAACTTTGGGAGTTGAAATTAATCTTAATATGAAAACAGAAGAGAAACATAAAATCAGTAACGCAACAACCTTTGGCATAGACTTATGTCGAGATCTCAATCGATTTCGAGAACAAACAGGTACAGCTCCCTCTTCGTCAGAAGCAAAGGAATGTGCAAGACTCGCAGATTTCTTCGTTCCTGACTAACCTGTACCTATATGACGAACTCCTGACGAACCTGTACCTCGAAATCGATTGAGACCTTGGCATAAATCTACGCCAAACTAAAGGTTTGTTGTGTTACTAATTTTATAATAATAATATGCTTCTTTTATCAATAAAGCGCTTTTTTATTACATAGTTCTTTCTTTTATTGGTATTTTGGTTTTAAGAGATGTTTGGGTTTTAAGAGATGTCAGTGAGGAATGGTTTAATACATTAATTAAAAGAACCAGAGTTTGATTCCCTCCCCTTTAATTGCCATTCAAAGATAAGTTTTATGTGATTTACTAATGTCTTTAATTTATAATATTTGTTATGTATGGTATGCCGAAAATATTTCAAGTAATTAATAAGTTTTCGAAGTTTAAAAATACGTTTTTAATGTTGTAATGAATTTTATTACTTTAGAAACCGTACAAAAAAGTCATTAAAATACAAATATTTTTAGTTTTTAATTAATGTAAATAATATTACGATTTGGTTGCCTGTCAAAACTGAAAACTTCGAGTGTTTTATATAATACAACTTCTGTAAGACTTATGAATATGATTTCTATTTTGAAGATCAATAGTTTTCCTAATAACTTGCACAGAAAATCTCGTCACATAGTCTCTTAATATCAGAAACCTTTCTCTAAACGATATTTTATTTTTAGCCACAAAATGTAAATATTTCGCTTTTCAATTACTGTGTTGAATGTTCTAGAATTTAATAAAACAAATATCTCAGCCAATTTTTTTGTCGTAACAGAGTAAAACGCTTTGTTTTATTTTTTACAACGAGTACAAAATTTTCTTAGAAATAAATGCAGGGACTGGAGGAATGTGCAAAAAGTTAAATTTCGTATTTCATGTAAAATTAAAGTTTTTAAATTCAAAAATACCAGTTATAAATCGCTCTGGTATTTAAAATATTTTTGTAACTGGAAGTGTATGTCTACGACCAAGGTTGCGGAAACAAAAATCTAGCAAGGACTTGTATGGATACTGTGTATAGTTAAGCACTCTTTGTAATCTACCCTCAAGCACAATCAAGTTGTGTGAATCTGTTATAATTTATTCCTCTCACTCATCCTTGAAAAAATTCTGAAACAAGCTTGAATAATGAAACAAAGTATAATTTATTAGCCCAAAGGGCGTTAGCCCAGAAGGGCTATTCATTTCGTTTTGGTATTTTGCGTTGGTTCACTATAAATGTCGGTTCGCTTTTCAAATTCTTGCCACCAAATATTAGAGCCCTGCACTATATTTAAAGAAATTAAATAATGAAGAATCTGCGTAAATGTATACATATTTCTCAGAGTGCAGAAAAACAACAGTAACTAGAGCCATCCAATTTTGAATAACGTACGTTTCCACCATAATATGGGCATTTGGAAGTTCAAATTTGGAATTTGGAATTTGTTTCTTATTTCATATTTTGCAAAACTTATATTTCATATTTTGTAAACGAATTTTGGATTAACAAACTCAACGATTTCAAAGCGAAAATGGCAACACTGTACGAAAAAAAAATATCTCCAGCGCGCCAGACTGTGCATCGAAATTCTAAGGATATGCTCATTTTAAAATTATTTTGCGATATTGCTGTTGAATTGAATTTTGTGGTTTAAGTGCGAAGAACATGATATTTAATAAATAAAGGTAACACACAAAATGTTAAGAAACGCCCCTTTTGGGCATAATGTAAAGTCTGAAAGCTTTCAGATTTTTTTTTTTTATAATTACTTGAGTTTTAACGTTACGAGAAGCGTATTTGCTTTTATCACATGTTAAATCTAATTTAGAATGTAATATTTACTTATTTCTAAGAGTCTTTTTTTATTTCTTTAGCTGCTAAATAGCAAAGTAACATCAAATTCTAAAATGTCCTTTCAGACTGGAATACTTTTAAAATTATTCCATTTCTGAAATAACTGAAAGTTACATATCAAATTATATTAAAAAAACTCAGTACTCTGGAAACAACATTTTTACTGTATTGAAATATGATTTAGGAATTAAATATGGAATTTCTAAGCGAGATTAGTTGCAAATATACCATCTCTAGAATTTGTGAATGTTTACTACAAAGTACATGCATAATATACAAGTAAGGATGTAAGGATTTTGAGTTCACTAACATGTATTTTATTTTAAAACTTTACTATCCTCTCTTATTTTCCACTTCCGGCCAGAATTAGCGCGTGAATATGTTTATGCAAATTGTACTTGCTTAAATATTTAAGTTGTGGCTTTTTGCCAAGAGTAGAAGGAAGGAGAGAGAGCTCTCTTGTTACGAATCTTCATGCGAGCTTGCCATGAGTTAGTCCGCCTTTAAGGCCAGAAGTTAACCTTCTTGAAAGTGAAAGACGTATTCTAGTTTTCCGCAGTGTGCGTACTACAAACGTAGTAATTTAAAAGGCCAGTCTTAGTGCTGGTCATGTGTGTAAGTTATTTAAAAGTTAGCTCTTATCTAAATTTTAGTTAGTTAGTAGTCTTATATTCTTTTACGTTCAGACCACAAGTGGTTGGTCTCTGTATCCCGAAGTACGGGAACGTATGTAAAATCGATAAGAAAATAAAAGGTAATTTTCACCCTCTTTATCTTTATTGTATCTTCTACACACGCACGAACATAGCTTTTAGTAAGCTCCCTGTTCCTACTCAGGAGTATAGTTATGTTTCCGAAATCAACTAGAAACAACAGAAGTCCTGAAAGGATATAAAACCTTGCTCAAACCTTTGATTTAATTATTTCTAGGGTCTTAAAGTCATATTTGACAGCTCTAGGAGAGATTTCGCTTTCAGGAGTTCTTTTAATTTAAGTTTAATTCAAAATCTTAAACGCAACAAGTAAGACACTGAGAAACACAGATATAAAATCAGCACCATAATGAGTTTCGTGCCATTGACATAAGCTTAAAGATGTGCATTACCGTTCTAAGCCCTGTCTACCAATAGAACGCCTTACTCCGATTTTCCCTGCAAACGTAAGCGCTGATGTTTGGTATTTGAAAAATGAAAAATGATGGAACGAATAACCACAAGCTGAGCAGAGAGCGAATGCGATCCACCAACCGGAATTTCTAAGGTAATTTTATTAACTCACGGCACTGGAACGGCCACCAGCACCACGTTTTCCTAGAGCCATTCAGTTCAGAGTATCAAAAGCTTCTTTCTTATTAAGTATTATGTTGACCTAACTCAGTACAGTACAGGAAGGACACCTTAAGGAAGAAAGTATACCAATTTAAAATATTAACTAAGGCAAATTAAAAATGCAACGCTGGGTAAGAAGGAGAAATGAAAGCAACATGTATCAAAGATAATTACTTATACTTTAAAGATTAAACTATTACTGATCAACATGTTTAATCTTGGATTTACAGAGTAATCATTGTCGCGAATAGTTGCACGCAATAACTGCTTCAACGCGGTCTGGTATAGAATTGTATGTGTGTTTGAGTATTGCAGACAATGTATGTTTTATACGATGTTAAAGCCCACCTGTAATAGTAGTTGGTGCCGACTGATATGCCAGTCCCCCTGCTATTAAAATCTTGACATGTTCACTTGATCACAAGTGCGAGAACACTTAGGCAAAGCCACAATTCAGGTACTACTAGACGTTGTGTTCCATATGTATTGCCCAAATGCTTTTAAACCCTCCCCTACTTCCTCTAGTGTATCTGATGGTAAACGTATATGCTTTTTCTCCAGAGCGTATTCTTCGAAAATAGAAAGTAAAGATCGAAGGGGTTTTTAAATCCATCAAATGTTTTATTTTATTTTTTTACCATCTGCAGTTTTTGAATGTACATATTCTATGTGAAATTTAGTTATCCGAACCAATAAAATGTGATTAGCAGGCAGAATACAGATGATGAAATTTACAGCTGAATTGAACTTGAAGTTTGAAATAATGAATATAATCTTAAACCATTTGTGAGGTTTTATTTAATTTACATAACCGTTATTTTATGTTTGGAATCTTTACTTCTCTCTTTCCGTTTTCAAACTGGAATGCAAATTAGCTCGCGTGCATATAAATGAGGGTTTGAGATTTTTAAGTCAGAAAGTATTCTACTGCTTGAAGTTGACGTTATTAGGCTTTCTATTTTAAATAAGAGTTACTGTCTTCGGAGTTGCTATTTGTCGATAGTTAAAATCAAGCCGGTGAATTCCGAGCCAAATTCGAGATTGCTCTGCACAGCCTTTGGCTTTTAGGTAATTAAATTTAGGTCTACATTTAAATTTCTACTTTGGGTTTCTTACCATAAGTGCCGGCGACTTTAGATGGACCAGGAGTGCCTGCTGTTCATCTTACTACGTTCAAAATAGAAGAGTGTTTTACACCCTTTTCAAGTTTCTGTATTTTAAAGTTTAGATACAGTGATAAATCACTTTAAGTCAGCAAAAAGGTTAAGTCGCATTGTACAGTAGTAAGGCGTTAAACCTTATACATACGTAATATAAATACATATAGTCTTGGCTCTAGATTATTCATATAAGAAAAAGTCAGAGAAAAAATATTTTTTATTTGAGGTTTTCCGAAACTAACGAATCCTTTCAATATCAGTAACTTTTGAGAAATTTTCTGCCATCATTTTCCATTAACGGCCGAACAGTAAAACCATTAAAGTGGTAACTCGATCCTAGTCAAATCCTAACGGATGGCTGTTGTGTATACGTTTTTGTTGTTTTCCTCATGTGCAACGTGGATACCAGTCATTTGGCCTTAAAACATCCTCCACTAAGGCATTCGTACTCTTAGGCGATAAGAGAAGGGACTTTTTCAGGAATCCAAATAAATTTCGTCATGCCTTTTTATATTAAATGACTGATCAACGTTTAAAAATCAACGTTTAAAAACTGCATATGAAAGTAAGCATAACTTTCGAAATTTTATATCGATGTTTAAGCATACTTCATATACGTTAGACATTTTATAGATTTGTTATCCTACATTGATTGTGAAACGTGAAGGATATTTCATGAAATCATTTCTGTTGCGCGTCACAAAATACTTTGTCAGAGTTTGTCTAATTGATAATTAAAATCCTTGATTTCATAATAGAATCTGAAAAGAATGGTGATTTGAAACTGTAAATTTTGTTGCACTTAAGTTCACAGGCATCATAGTCGTAGATACCCGATTAGGATATTGATTAGAAAATTCATATTCTTATTGTAAAAAGTATGAATATAGGTTGAGCTTAACTTCCAGGAGAATATCAATATATATGCAAGATGTATGTGTATATGTATGTTAAGCAATTTCTGACATTGATTGGCAATAGTCTCTTTTATCTTTCATTTTAATTTGGGTACTTCCCCTTTCTGTCCTAAAAATAATTAACTATTAATAATATATCAACCTGAAGCATTTCAAGTTAAGACGATGATGCTAGAATACGGAATGCGTAACTGCGTATACAAGGATGTAACTTGCATATAAACATAGCTATATATTTAATGCATTTCATTTCTGAACAAGATTATTCTTTAAACGTGTGAAATGTCATCTTTCACGACCGACAGATAGTGCTGCACCCTGTTTGACATAACGGTTTTGTGAAAAAAAAAAGGCAGACGAGCCAGCCATGGCAACAAAAGAGGTGTCAGACGTTAAAAGATGTATAAAAAAATAAAAGTAAAGAAAAATGACGTTAAAAAATGTGTATGACGTTATAAGATGAAAGAACTTTTTTTTAATTTTTCTTTACTGTGGCAAATTCCCTGTAAATATTCATGATCCTGGTCGTCCATTTTTATAAGGGTTAACTAAAACGTGTAACTTTATAGCGCTCTTTTTGTACAAGATGAGTCAACCGAAAAGCTACATTGTTAGTATATTTCCTAAAAATGAATAAACATAAAAATTTACTGGAAAGGCCCTTAGAAAGATGTTAAAAGATATATACAATATTATAAAGGTAAAGAACGTTTTATTTTATAATTTTGTTTTACTGTGACAAATTCCCTGTAAATATTTATGCTTTTGTCATCCATTTTCGTAGTGTGTAAACATCATTGATAATCTCCATTAAATGGTCAATAGTTAAAATGTCATTGGGACTAGTATTTATGCATTCCTCGAGACATTAAAATCTTCAGCCGTTTTATGAAGTGCGTTTATAGACGTCAAGGTAAGATAAATTCTCCACAGATGCATTTTCTGATTCACATGTCATTTTCGAAATAATATGCACCCCACATGTTTTGGAAGTTTTAAAATGCATCTTAAAACATACACTTAAAGAAAGATAAGCTACGAAATCCTAACACGAAGCAAGCTAAGGAAGAAAAACTCCCAACGCATTCAGATAAAAGCGTAGGAAAGAGTAAAAAAATGTTAGTTTCTCAAAAAAATATTATTGGCTGTAATATACCTGCATTACAATGCTATATAAGATGGTCTGATGCGGATTAATTTGAAACGACACAGTTTAGACTCATGAATTGTAAATAGTTATTATTTTTAGGATAGAAAGGAGAAATACTGAAATTAAAATGCAGGATTAAATGGGTTTTTGCCAATTAAAATCAGAAGATTGTTTTACTTAGTTTATCCTACACACACATACACACAATGAGATCTGTATAAGTATTTTGAAATACACGTTTTTAATCAAATACATTAAAAAACTAAAATGAATTTTTTTATCTGTTAAGCCTTTTTTGTCATATGCGACTAGAAATAAAATCGTGGTGCTGCTAAAATTATGCATTTAAATCCAATTTTCTCAGAGAAATTTTAATGAATTGGATATAAATTTCATTATTTCTTAGAATTATGCTAGCGTCCCATTGTAGTCCTCTCATAGATGAGCTAAGCCTTTACTTTAAATCAAAATGATAGGGAATCTTATGATAGCTAAAGAAGCTATTTTTTTTTAATTTCTGAAGGGTTAACTAAAGCGTGCAACTTAAAAACATCCCTTTTATACAGGATGAGTCAATCTAAAAGTACATTATTAGTACCTTTGTAGAGTCATTAGGTATGTTTTTTTAAAGGAGAAGAATAAGCAACGCCTTAGCCGGGAATCGAACCACGGACCTCTCGGTTACGCGACGAGCGTGCTGACCCCTACACCACAAAGGCATACCAAGAAGGCGGGAGAAATACCTTATATACTCCTCCTTTTAAAGGGTGACTGGGTTTAGAAGACCCAATCGCCAGATCCCGGCGGTGGAGAATCATCATCCACCACCTTTTTAGTTCGGGCACCAGTTTAGAGTCATTTGGTTATTTCGAAGCAGGAGCGATGAAAAATAAACAATGCCTTCGCCGGGAATCGAACCACGGACCTCTCGGTTACGCGTCGAGCATGCTGACCACGAAGACATGCGAAGAAGGCGGGAGAAATGTCTTATATCTTTCCTAAAAATAAGACTGCCTTATATCAATAATTATAATCAGGATCTGGATTTTGATTTAAAATTTATTAATGAATAAGCTTAAAAAATATGGAAAATGCCCTTAAAAAGACCAAAAAATGCGCTTACAATAGAAAAACATGCCATTAAAAAATCTCCCTTCAAAAATACTAATATTGTTCTACAGGTTCGTGGATTTGGAGTGATTGACGACAACACTTCATGAAGAATCAAAACACAATTTATTCGCCAGTATTTCGGACGCTTACATTTTACCGTGTTGCTGAAACAATCAGCAACACAGCCTTCAGGCTACAACAGCGAAGACAGCTTCACGGCAAAACACTAGAATACAGCTCCCGACTCGGTTCGCTCGCTCTCAAGCTCATCTCTGAACTCAAAACACTACTGCTGAACTTAATATACTCCTACTCCGCGTACATCTCGGGTATATATAGCATTTGACCTGCCTTCGAGAACATTTTTTGGAACACCTGTAAGAATTCATTCTAGAATCTTACCCTTCGTCTATAGTATATCGCCGATTTTGTCTCCAAATGGGCGATTTCGCCCCAAATCTGGCAACTCTCCTTTCTTTGGCACTATCTGGCAACCCTAAACCCGCTTTCTATCTTACCGCAGCTGGGCATTTCGCAAAAATATAAAAATGACACAATTGCCAAGCATTGACACATGAACTAAAACCCAATTATTTACACCACTTTTCACATGAGTTTTATTTTTTTCTTCCTAATTTTCAGCTTTGCACAAATGTATTACAACTGTATTAAATTATTAGCGATGCTTTATAGTTTCGAATGTAAAAGATCTTCTGTTGTCTATACATAAATTTTTATATCATGAGAAGCTTCACTCGACATTTTCATCTAGCATTAATAGTTTAAAAATACGCTGCTAGTTTCGGAAATACTTTCGAGGCAAAAGAATTACACTGGTGTGCAAAAATTAAGGACGAAGTCGAAAAATTAGCATATCAGCTGAACGAAGTGGCAGAGCGGACAGAAAGACCAATCAGGAAATTAAGTAAGGTGATGTACGGTAGCACATGCGCAGATATGCAGGTAGACGTAATGGGGGAGTGTCTGAGTAGTATAAAGCATGTTGTCGGTGTAAGATCAGTATTTCTGGCAAAGAGATTGCACGCCGTATAGCAGTTAAAATCACACCGAATTGCTGCCTTAGCGAGAAATGGCGAATAATCAATCTGTTAGACGACATCTGGATGCTTTTACCCGAGGTCGAATCATTGGGAAGTTGGAGGAAGGCCGCAGTGTGACAAGTGTGGCTGCAGAGTTCGGAATTGCTCACAGCATCGTTTCACGACTTTGGAGACAATTTCAAACTACAGAAACAGCTATCCGGGGGTTTAGTAGTGGTCGTCCACGAGGAACCACACCCGCAGATGACCAGTATATTGCCTTACAGGCCAGAAGAAACAGGCGGCAGACAGCGTGAGAAATCGCGAGACACACGACACAGGCGACTGGACGACCGATATCGTTTTACCGTGGCCAGAAGACTGCACCTTGGTGGTCTGTTTGCACGACGCCCTACACGGCGTGTACCTCTAACGTCTGCCCATCGGAGGAGGCGTTCTCTGTGGTGCCGGGAACACCGGAATTGGAGAGACAATGAATGGGGACGAGTACTCTTTACAGATGAGAGCAGATTTAGTCTGAGTTGCGATTCTAGACACATACACATCTGGACAGAGCGGGGAACACGCAATAACCCCTTCAACATCATCAAAAGGGACTGTTTTGGAGGTCGCGGAGTTCTCGTTCGAGCAGACATAATGCTTGGTAGCCGGACCGACCTTCATATCTCCCAAGGAGGTTCGTCACCTGGGACTGCTATTGTAACGAGGTTCTTCTTCCTTACATGCGTCTTTTCACAAGGGCTATGGGTCCTCAGTTCCTCTTCATGGAAACAAGGGCTATGGGTCCTCAGTTCCTCTCCATGGACGACAACGCTCCACCTCATCGCACAGTTACTGTCGAAGAGCTGTTCGAGAGTGAAGATATTGAACGCATGGATTGGTCGGCAAGGTCCCTGGATCTAAATCCCGTCAAGCATGTACGGAACTTACTAGGGAGACCCGTGGCAGCACGTAACTTATCGCCAGTAACGATTCCGAAACTGCGATTGGTGCTACAAGAGGAACGAGCAGCAGTGTCTCAACAGCTCATTAACAACCACATATCCAGCATGCGCAAATGATGTGAAACCTGCCTAGTAGTCAGGGGAGATCATATCCCCTATTAAAGACGGGATGTTTCTTGCTGGACACCCATCACAGGGATGTTTCGGCCTTCAGTCGCATTGCGCTCGCTCCATGCTACTTTTTCAATAAAGCTTCTTTTTATCCCTCTGATTTCTCTTTTAGTAAGTGTTGCTTACATTACTCATGTCCTTACATATTGGGGATGTTACGGTATTAAATATGTTGATTTGGAAAGCTTTTGTACAAAGTTATATTGAAAAAACCATCTCGTCCTTAATTTTTGCACACCAGTGTACTTTGCAGAAAATACGGGAACCAAAGTCTGTTGCATGCATGGCATTCCTAAGCCGATAGTCCCTGTTTGAAAACGAGAAGATCCAAGTTAATTCGCCAACTTACCGCTAATAATTAGCTGACCGCCCCCTAATCATCCCGAAAATGAAAGGGAAGGAGACTTTAATGAAGTAGAAAAAAGTAGCGCACACAGCTGTGACTAAAAATATGTTTGTGGAATAGCATGCAATCCTATCTAATTGAACATACACAAAGAATCGGAAAGAGCTTAGAAATGCCGGTATGGAAACATTCTTAGAAGAGACATGCTGTGGAAAATGTCTGGCGTGGTAGTTACGATTAACAGATTACATATTTTGTTGGCCTCCCTAGCAAAATAAGCCCAGAGGTGTTATTTCAATGGTAAGTTTATTTTTCAGTTTAATTATTAGAATACGCTTCAAAATGCCTTAAAAAGCTGACAAAGTGCTCTAAAAACCTAAAAATGCTATAAAAGAAGAAAATCCTAAGCAATTTTTAAAAAATTCATGTAGTATCAAAATCCGGGCCTTGGTTATAAATAACCAAATTTGAGTGATATGTACTCATTTGCATCTCAGTTAATACAGAGAAGGAATGCATGATGTTCTATTAATAGCTATCTCTAAAATTAATTTGTTTCGATATCTAAAGTTTTGATGGACAAACTGTGATTTTGTTACTTTTAACATTTTCTTTTCATAGTCATACACTTATCTTAAAATCCGAGTTTAAAAGTGTTAAGCAATGGCCAGGATTTACTTTGAGCTACATTAAAATAGTTGCGGTACTGCAGATAGCAAAGTAGGTGTCATTTAAAATATTGCTAAAATGGGCAACAATATATCCAAAAACAATACAGAGGTGCTTTATGAGATAATTAAAAATGTATTAATACGTATTATAAAATAAATATTTTGTTTATGTTGTTTTTGAATGGACAGCTTTAATTCGTGACTTAATGGGGAAAAAAGTGTTAAAAACCCATTCTACGTGATTTACCTCTTTTGTGTTTTTTATATTTTGGGATACGGGCTGAGTTGTTAGAACTTTTCTATAGGGAGCTTAGAAATGTGATTATAATTGTATCAATTTGGCTTTTTCCGATAAGATAATTTGACTTTTCTTGAGTCTCTTTAGAGAGGTTAGTTCCAGGAGGATGTATCTTCTACGAATGAAAATGACATGAGGTGTGGTTAAATGTTAGTTTTAATTAATACACTCACTTCCAAAAGTTAAGCACGAAGATGTAAAACCCCCAAAAAATCAACAAATACTGCTTTCATTGACACAAAACTGAGCAGGAAAGTAGCATATATATTTATGCATAAAACAGTAATTATATTCAGAAATGAAAACAATATTAAATTTTTGTAAGTTATAAGATAATGACATACTGGAGACGTAAACAGAATTATGTATAATGTGAAAATAAACAGCATAAAAAGAAAAAAAGGACATTAATAGGGTATGTGATCCCCCCTCATCTGTATACAAAATTTACACTTTGTGACCATGCTTTCAATTAGCTGGTCAACCACCGCAGAATTAAGCAATCGCCATTCTTCTTGTAAAGCAGTTTCCAGCTCAATAAGAGTGGCTGGAGGTGGGAAACGTGAAGATAGAGCACAGCCGAGAGCATCCCAGAGATTTTCGATGGGATTAAGGTCGGGCGAATATGCTGGCCACGCCATACGCGCAATCCCTTCACTTTCCAGGTAGTCATCAACGATGTCAGCTCTATGGGGACATGCATTATCGTCCATTAAAACAAAAGTAGGGCCAACTGCTGCAGCGTACAAGCAGAATCACTCATCAGCTCATAGCAGTATCACTCACTATTATGCATAGCGTAATATTTTCTTAAGGTACTTATTAACGATTCAGATACTGCTATTTTAAAAGACTTATGTTAACACTAAAGATGTTTTATCTAAATTATTTGAAAGTGGACTGATAATCTAGATGAATTATCAAAATAATCATTTAAAAATATGAACGTTTTTTATTTCCTATGTCAACTTTACTAACGCTTAATAATTATATTGTTATCAATTTGAGTCAGCATATTTTTAATACAACAAATCATGTTCTTAGCGCGGGCTTTGTCTAGTGTGAGTAAACATGTAATGATATTATGTAACTTTCAATTACTTAGATGATTCAGGTTCAGAGAACTGTGTCATAAATATGAGATAGAGTAAATATGAGTAGTAGTGAAAGCCTAAAATGGTTAGTGCCCGCCATAAAAAAACTTTGTTTAAAATAAGTCAGTTATATTCCCTTCTACCCGATGGTGTATAGACAGAAATTTATCAATTTTATATTATTAAGCAAGGACGCATAAAGCCACATAAAAATCCGCGTAAGGGGATCCGCGAATTAAAAATCCGCATCTGTGTGGAATCTTGGAAGAAAGAATTGCTGTGACATGTTGTGTTGTAATTTCAAATAAGTTTTTGCAATTGGGAAATTAAAAAAAATAGGTTTGGAACAAAAAACTGATTTCAAGATTTGTTTCAAACCAGCAAATAGAGAGCTTGATTTAGATAAATGGTGTAAAAAAAAACCTTAAAATTTTGTAATCAGTATTCCAATTTGTTATCTATATTTATCATGTGTATTAATTTAAGATCTAAAGAGGCTGAAAGTTTGAAGTTAAGGTGAAAATGTTTTTTTTTAATAAAACTAATTTCTTACTTCATTTATGCACACGCACACAGAGTGTCACACACAGGACTGATAGCTGCAATTTAAGGTTTGATAATCACATGGCAAAAAAAATAGTTCAAAATACAATGATGATGAAATGGAAAATACAAACGCGAAAATACAGTGAGTACAAAGAATATTGGAAATGAAAAGTTATTTCAGTAACGGATATTAACAAGAAAATAATGTTTGACATTCAAAAGAACTGTTATAATGAATGACCACTAAACTGCAATCTATGCATCACATCGATACGGAAGTGACTGACACATGTATCACAATTGATGACTTTCATTTGAACAGTTGTCATAAATATCAAACACTTCTGGTAAAGATCCTTGATTAAAATGACTCTTTATTTTTCATGTTCTTCGCATTTGCTGTGGCTCTGCCTTCACATTTCACTTTCTATCTCGCATTGCATCACAGTACCCCTTAAAGTTGTGATCATCAAATTTTTATACCCTGTATACAGACAGGATGCCCTGCGTAAGTACAATATACATTGTTTATTGATTTTCTGAATACTGTATGAGTCGCTGAAGGAGTATTCGAATATCCCACGAAGCCTAAAGCTGACGCAATGTTTGCGTGTGGCTTATTCAAAAGTCTTGATTAGCATCGAGATTACAGGTTTGCAAGTTCTTGGAGAAAAGATCTCTTACGTTTGTAATCAGATTGATGCACACATATCCTTAATTGATGGTGAATGTTTCAAGAAGGGCAAATATTCCTTGAAAAGTCAATCGTTTTCCATGTCATCAAAAAATTATTTGTTTCTTAAAGTTTTTACCTGACTGAATCTTTAATTGAGAGTAGCTTCTATATTACAATAGTTACATAATTACAATAGGTTTTATCCCCTTTTTCCGAAGGGGTAATAGCTCTATTAAGAACATATATACAGTAATAAATATATCCATAAAATAACATATAAAATTACAGTAAGAGAGGTTTCAAAACATATCATAGAACGATAATAATAATCATTTTCATGATCATTAATTTCAATTATCCTGCAAGAGAAATGAGATAACAGCATTACATGAGAGAACATCATTATACATAATTTTAAATAGAGTATTTTGATTGCTTATTAGAAATACTTACCTAGCATCAAGATTTATATAAAGATGCATTAGAAACCAATATATTGAATACATAGACCAATATTTAAATATATAGACAAGCTATAATAAAATACGCATAAAAATAAGATGTATTCATAAAAAATACATAAAATTAGATACGTGATGCCTAATGAAAGGATATCTACAATTGTTGGAAAGTGGAAATTTTACTGACGATGAGAAATTTTTGCCTAAATGGAAGCCCAGTAGTTGACATATTTTTCAATCCTACGTTGTGCAGCTTGGATGGAGAATCTATACCTTGCCTAAGTTGTCTAATGAACAATAACTGATGATTTGAGAAGGTGAAAGGACACTCAAGTAGTGGTTGGAGTTGCTAAACCTGCCACATTCACATATCTGTGTCACTATACCCAAACTGTCTTAGACAGGAAAGAAAAGGCCGTGACGAGTTAAAAATTGAGTAAGAGCTGATTTGACAGTTTGCAGTTTTATCCTAACTTCCGGCATCAGCCGATGGGTACTCCTGTCTGTTGTAGTTGACTCCAGCCTTCCTGCCACTGCACACAAAACGATAACTGCGGATGAATTATTTCAGAAATTTAACTGGTAGTGAAATGGAATGTTCCAGAAGGGACGTGTCATCGGCCCAATTTTTCGCAGTTTGATTTGCCTGCTTGCTTGCCAGAATACGAGATAAGTTTCCGCTCAGCTTAGAATAGGCAACTTATAGGCTTGATTGTCAAGCTGCATTTTGCACATTTGAATAACTAAGGGATTTCGACTACCCTCTTCTAAGATTGCAGCAAGACTAGAAGCCGAATTGCTCTAGATTACCTTTGTAACCTGTGGATAACACTGTGAACAGTCAGTCACCGCTCCTAGAACATTTAATTCTTCTACGTATATTGAATTATAGTGTTTTAGTCTCCTCTTTTGAGAATATACAGTTTATTTCCGTTCAGATGAGAAAGCTATATCCTGTAAAAGTTTCTACCTTAGATCCATTGGTGTACAGATGGAAATGGTAAACTACCGAGGTTACGTTTATTGCCATGGAAAGCATTTAATTCTTTTGCATTTCAGATATTTTCATTGTGTATGCTTGAAGTGCAACAAAAGTAAGTATTTTTTCCAGTGGAATAAAAGTAACCTTAGTAATTTACAAATGGATAAAATGAATATCTAGAATGCAACAGAGCTATTTTGAAATTCTTCTTCAATTTATTTAATATTATTTCGTATTAAAGATCATTATGATTAGTTTAAAACTAAAATTAAAGAGAATTATATTGAAAAATGCCCATTAAAATTTTTCTGTATTCGGTCTTCTTTGTTTAAAAATAAAGAAAAGAATATAAAATTTTCGAACAAATATTTTAATCTTAATTTAGTTGAAGATTATGAATCTTGAAAGTTTCTCAATGAGAAAGAGTTGCCTGCATTATTATGCACAGTTTTCTGATGACTGGTGGTTGATTTAAAACTAATGAACATAAATTCTGATCATGGTTGAAAACAATTCTTGCATAAATATGTTATTTTGGGTAGACATCTTAACACGATGATACGATAAGTGATCTGAGGAAATGTTCGGGAATTATCGTTCGTGTTTAGTTCGGCTTTTATGAAAAAAATCTAACAAAAGTGCTTTATTGCAATTATACACTCACGTTTGTGAAAATTGCAACACCAAGAAGGAATCGTCATAATTGAATGCAATTTAATACACAGTTGAGTGGTAGTGGTACAAATAAATGATTAAATGTTCAAAGCAAACAAACAAGAACAAGCGATCAGAATCAGTATTTTGTGTGGCCACCACGCGCCGCAATAAGTGCTGCTACACGTCGTGGCATGGAGTCAAACAAAGTTTGAATGTCTGACTGAGGAAGAGCATTCCATATCGTTTGTACGCGTACCCAAAGTTCGTCTGCAGACGCAACAGGACGAGGATCACGAGCAAGACGCCGACCAATGACATCCCACACATGTTCAATTGGCGACATATCCGGGGAACACGCAGGCCAAGGAAGAAGCTGTACCTGCTGCGCTGCAAAGAAGGATTTAACAATCCGAGCAGTATGAGGGCGGGCATTGTCCTGTTGAAATACAGCGCCTGGCAAGCTTTGAAGGAAGGGAACAGCTTCGGGCTGTAGAACTTCACGGATATACCGGTTGCTGTTCAGATTGCCCACAATTCGTAGCAATTGAGATCGTCTATGATATGCTATGGCGCCCCAGACCATAACTCCGGGTGTTCGTCCACTGTGGCGTTCGATAATGCACTCCGGAAGGTGGCGTTCACCGGCATAGCGTCTGACACGAATGCGGCCATCATGGTACCACAAATTAAAGCGGGATTCGTCAGAAAACACGACATGCTGCCAATCAGCACGCCAGTCTCTATGCTGATTGGCCCATTGTAGCCGCAGGCGGCGATGGTCGTGCGTTAGGGGGATCCTGTATAAAGGAGTCCGTGCGCGCAGTCCACACTGCAGCAGACGTCTACGAATTGATGAAGCACACAATGAAACACCTGTAGCTATTGACCACAGTGCTGCCAATTGTCTAGAGGAAGCTGTACGGTCCGTCCGCGCCATGCGGACCAGGTGTCTATCATCGCGAGCTGACGTCACATTTCGGGGTCCACTCCCGGATTTCCGAGTTGTCCGACACTCGTCCGTCCACTGCTTCCAAACGCGCATCACTGTGCTGCTGTTACGCTGCACACGAGAGGCTACTGCACGATACGACAATCCAGCTTCACGAAGGCCGATGATTCTCCCTCGTTCAAACTCTGTAAGTTGTTCAAATCTCGCTCTCTTTCGTCGACGAGGCATAAGTACAGATTGAGTTAGCGTTTACCACTAGCAGATAACCACCGATAACCATACATGCCTCGCTACAGCCGTCTATTTATTCGGATCCATCAGCCGTTCAGAGGGCGCTGCTCAGCATACGCATGCGCTACGGATTTGCAATTCTAATCATTTGCATATCATGCGCTACTTTGCATTTCCTGAAAATTTCAGCTCACTCGCGTAAGTCCTTCATGGTGTTGCAATTTTCACAAACGTGAGTGTATATATTAAAGTTTCAACACAATTATGGCTCAATAATTTCTCCCTTTTCTTCAAACGAAGTTCGGTAGGCTTTACGTTATAGAGTATTCCAGTGTAGAAAATGGTCTTCATATCTAGAATTCGGTCTTGGATTGCCCAGAAAAATTCCCGTAAAATCTGCAATCAAACTAAACAATGTTCTCTTACGTTGTTCACAGTTGAACTATGAAGCGTAGTTTTAGTTTTTTGCTCAACTTCCTTTTTCATGACATTTTCTAAAATGAAGAGAATGAATATAGAAAAATTATAATTTCTTTTGTTGCAAATTATTTTCTGTTTGAAGTTCTTATTTTGACATGAACTGTGAAAGATATTACATGTTTGCCTTGCATATTTATATTCAGCTCTTTTGATGTTGGAAGATCTTCAGTACAGAAAACTAGCATGAATAGTATTTCTTCTGTTTGAGTCTGCCACTAATCTCATATTTACTTTTCTGGAAAGGAAATTTGAGATATTTATGTCAATTTATAAAAGACAGCAAGAACATTTCCTTTTGAAATCTATTTACCCTCATGTCGAAAAGATATTTCTGCTCACTATCTATTTCTTCATATAACATTTGAGTAACTTAAAATTGATTTTTCTGGTATTATGAAGTAAACGAACTTGTTGTTGTTTCTATTGTAATTATCACTTCAGTAGTTCTGGCAATGGCAGTTTCTCTGTGAGCACTGCAGTGGGATAAATTTTGATTGAGAAAAAATCTTCATCTGCCAGAATAAATCACTATGCTTGTAAGATAAAAATAAAAAAGCAGAAATGAGTATAATATCCAAACCTTATCAATCAGATGATATCCGTTTCCTCGTCGTTGGGAAAGTGGGTATCATCGAACTGGTTTTTTTCGATTTGTTTTGCTAATAACCTTGTAAGGTATATTTTAATTTTTTAATTTAGTTCACCTTTCCTATCTCTTCTAGCTTCGGTTTAAAATTCCTTACCAGAATGAGTTTTCAGAAGCGCGTTAAATGCAAATGAGAAGTAGAAAGTAAAATCAAAGTTCCACTGACTTCAGAGGGAGTTAGGATTCCTGAATAGCGGGTGTTTGCCTTTTGGCCACGTCTTTAATTGTTACTACGCTCGGCTGTATTACGTGCCTTTTGATAGTTTCGCTGGCTAATTTAATATAAGGGCTAACCCGTTTAGAACTGTGTTAGCTTTGGCTAAATTTCTTTAGTTCTTATTTCTTACATGTTGAGTTTAAGCCCAATCGGAGACTTTATTGTACACCCTGAGAAAGGAGCCGACTATATATCTTTATTTGAAGCAAATAAAGGGTAATTGACCCTTCTTGAGTTTACGCTCTGTTTTTGGACTTACGCGATTATTCGCTTAGCTCTTCACTAGGTTGCTCAACATTTAGTTAATAGAATGCAAGTGAGGAACATTATAACCTTGACGCCATGGCTTTAGATTTAGCGAGTTACAGAAGCATACGGAGACTATAAAATACTTTCTCTGTTGTTATTCGGTTTAAGAGATATCTCTAGAATCAAGATGAGATCCCACAGAGATTATAAAGTCCACATCTTTGACAAAAGCTGTCAGTTACTCTATATTTTTCTAATGTCTATTGTCTTTCAGCAGTACGACAAAGCATTCTGTGGATTACAGTTTGTTCACGAGCTTATCTTTTCCATTATTAGCAATTTTTAAGATCCCATGATAAGTTCACTGGGAAACGGGTATCACCAAATTGATTTGTTCTATTTTTTTTGCTAATAACCTTGACGCTAATAAGTTTTCATGAAATAGATAGTATACATCGAAACGCATTTCTGCTAGGAACATCTGTTATTTCTTTAAATAATTCTGAACGACTTCTCAAGAATTTCCACAGTTAGAAACGAAAAAATCAATATTTTGTGCTCCAGATTCCTCTCTTGTTTTGAAACAGGGAAATAGCTTAAAAGATTAAAGCTCTAGATTTTATGAAGAGGAAAAACGAAAATGCATCGCATATTCTACATAAACAAACAACTCTATTTTAAATACATACAAGTGATAAAAATCATGTAAAACTGCGAAATATTCATTAATGTTACTTTTCATATTTACTACCTGAAAATCACTGGATTCTGAGAGCTGTGATGTAGATAATTTAAATGCAGAAAAAGTAGCTTATAGGAGAGAGACTCAATATGTCAATTTGGAGCATAACTCATTTTGTCCCTAAACATAAAAAAAAACGGATTAAAAAATTAGCTGCTTGTGTTTCTCTAGAAGATATCTTGAAACCTTTCAAAGGTATAATTTTAAGCTGTCAAAATTTAGTAAACGTTGTACAAAATTTACAAATTGTTACTGAAATCTGAACACGTAGAACGTTAAATAGTTGTTGCGGCTTTATTTGACATTCAGGATATCAGGAAGCACTTGTGCCTTCAGATGTATTTAGCGGAAAAGGAAACAAAAGACAATCAGATAATTATAAATTTTTATTACAAAATTAATATGAAAACTTCTTCATATAAATTACTTATTTTAGAAGGATAAACTGTACATTTGGTGCGGCACACTACTGAACTGTACAAAAAACTAGTCCAACGATATTCCATTATTCACCAATGATTTAAAATAAAAAATGTAATACATAAATATCTGGAATAAGTTTTTATTTCATAATGCAACTTTTAACTTTTTAGTCAACAAATCTGAAACCTTTCAGCAAAAAGGACAGTTATTTTTCAGTTTAGGATATGTGAAAAGAGTATTTTTAACTAGAGATCGAAAATACAGTAAAACAATAAAGTTCTCATAATAAGAGGACTAAGAGTACTTGCAACATGAAAATGTTTAGACAATTTTAATTTTTTTATTACATAAATAAATAAAGACAATATTCTTTCTTTACTTTCAATTCAAAGCGGAAGCTTAGATTCCAAATATAGTTAAACTGAACTAAATTTGAAAAATATTTATATACTAAATTTTGGTTACATTACAAACAAGGCAAACTGAAAAAATTAAAATGAAGAATTGCTTCACTTTTCTGAGGAAACCTATAGAACATCTATCTACATCTTTGAAGAAATTTAAAAAATATACTAAGGATTTATTTGACTTTCTCCACTAACTTTTTCTTCCAAAAATTTAGAAGAATCATGTATAATTTATGCTTTTTGCTGACATTTATTATAATTCTCGGAGAATTATACAATCATGATGTAAAAAGAAGGTATGAAGAAATTAAAATTTTACTGTTCATGTTTTTCTGAAGAAATATCATCATAAATAAAATCATATTTATGAAATATTTATTATGAAGAATGACCAAACTAATTAGTGTCTAAGAAAAATAATTTACAGCAGAAAATTAACATATATATAACTTCTTTTATGAATCTAATTAACATGAATACGGCATTATGATATTTATAACGGAGCAATTGGTTTCGCGCTAACGTAAATTTTCTCTGTGACTTTCTGGAATTAAGACCGAAAATTGTATTAATTATAAAATTAGAGATTAAAAATTTCTAATGTAATTTTACATGTCAATTATAATGTATATTTGGATAGTATTTATTTCAGTACTTTGCATTAAAAGAGAAAAACAAAAAATTAGCAGGTTAATAAAGTTTTAAATGTTCAGTAAAGGATATTTTGCACTAAATAGTAATACAGTGCTATACAGCATAACGCATATATTTATTGTTATAATAAGAAATTATATTTCTTTTCTTTTTTTTTTGAAATTTGATAACCTTTAGTTTAGCATTTATTCAATATGCGCACTGTCTTATTTAACTTAAGATTTTTCTTTTCATCAGTAATTAAATATGGTAATTAATATTCTATGATAAATCAAATGTAAAACTTTTCAGGTTAGCGTTTCAAAATCGCAATAGAAGGAAAGCCATAGAATGTTTCCTTAAAAATACTTCAGACTTAAAATATGCGTCACGTTTTGCTGACATTGATTATTTTTCAGCCTTTAATATTTGATGCGAAAATTTGAACTTAGTTACTAATTAAAATCTCCACTTAATTCTAAATAATTATTTGTCTTCATAATTGCTTTGAATTCACGTTAAAAAATCTTAATTTTTTCTTATCTAAATCGTAATTTCGCTAGCACTAAAGCTAAGATAAGGCAGTTTTGTCTGTTTCTTCTATTCTAAAACATAGAATCAAATGAAAAACAGCACAAAAAATCAAATAAAGGTTATGCCTTATTTTGAAATGATTGAATTGAACTATATGATATATACCATGTTAAATAAAATTTTAAATAGTCTGTCGAAGAGACATTCAGAAATTTTATGGAACTCTCAGTTTAAAAGCAAATTTTCTTTCTTTATGTCTTGAAATATTTTTAAAGTCTTAGATAATCTGTAGAGGCATTAGCATTTTTTAAGACAGGAGACGTGAAAAATGAGAAATATCCTTGCCGGAACTTTAACCTGAACCTCTCCAATACACCCCGAGTCTACTACCGTTACAGCACGAAGGCATACAGAAAGGAGGGAGAAAATACATTATATACTTCCTCTTTTAAAGGCGGCTGGGGTTCGGCGATCCAGTCGCCAAATCCTGGTGGTGAAGAATCATCATCTACCACCTTTCAGTTCGGGAGCCACTGTAGATGTATTAGGTTATTTTGAAGTAGGAGGCATGAAAAATGAGCAATGCCCTCGCCAGGACTCGAACCTGAACTTGTCGAATACTCGCCAAGTGTGCTATCCTTATACCACGAAGGCATGCAGAAAGGAAGGAGAAAATACCTTATAGGTCTTTTGATAGAATTCATTGTAACATTTATTTATTTTATATAATAAAACATTTCCCTCATTTTATCAAGTTTTACTGAGGTAACACTGATAAAAGTTTTAAGCTAATAGGAATTTTGGTTTTAAATTTTTAAACAGTTTTTTCAAATGTTTATGACTCAGTAAAAATAGTACCGTCATTTTACAAAGAGTAAACATGTTGTATAATTTACTAAAAAAGTAGTTAAAACCGCAGCCAAATCAGCAATGCTTAATTGTAATAGTAACAATACATTCAGTTTGTTTAAAAATAGCTTAACATTGCAGCTGAATTTGATATGCTCATGATATAAGATTTTACTTTTAAGAAATTTCTTTAATAGATATCAAAATATCTTCAGAATGCTGCTTTGTTAACACTCGGGAAAAAATAATTTTTCAAACTGATATTTTCCCGTAATTTATGTAAAAAAAAAATTACGCTTGTGTACGCTTCAGGGAAATGTAACATCAAACAATTTTCATTAAATATAAAAGTGAAAAATATTTTCATTACTATCTGACTCAATAATTAATATTCTAAACATGATAATAAGTAAACAAAATTTTAAAAATGATTTTCTTTACAAAATTTAAAAGACCCAATAAATTTTGACCAAGAAATAATACAAAAAAAAAGACTAGACAGAGTTGGTACATATTTATTCACTAACTGATCAGTAAGAATGTCTGATCATCATCATTGGAAAAGTAAAAAAAACTTCACAAAAGTAAAGAAACTTTTGCGTGTTTCTCAACAATTTTTTCCTTTTAATTAAAAATTTAATACCTCCCCATTCATCAGTTATAATGACAAAAGACAAACAATTGTTCAGAGAAAAGAAAATTAATATTCCTTGAATGAGACGCTATTGAACCAGTTTCATAGATTTTTATCAAAGAAGGATGTATTAAACACTTGCCTTTGGGAATCGTTAAATTACAAACTTAATTTGAAAACTGATAAATGTGAAAAGAGGTTTCTAACTGAAAAGCAAATATTTCTTCAGAAACTGGTTTCTAATTAGATTTCGAAAGCACCAACTGAACTGTGATTGCAATCTAAATACATAACGCATTAAAATAAAGCTTTACCACTTCTAAACAGGAACTATAAGCTTATTAGAACAGAACTGGAAATACAGTGTTTCTCATGGCAAAAAATTACCTGTAGCGGGAAAGATGCCTCCGACAAGGGCTTCCAAAAAGAAACTGGTTCATACTTACACATTTATTTTACAAAAAGATTGAAAGGATATTAGATTTTCAAATGAAAAAAAAATTAGATGAACCATAAATTTTGATGAATTTTGGGCATGATATTCGGAGGGAAAAATGGATTTGTTAAAGCTGATCTGTGATATGTGGTGTGTTTGTGTAAGAAAGAAACGTTCTTACCGAATAAGTTGATACTAAAAGAATGACGAACTATACCAAAATATGTTGGAAGAATGCATTATTCATTGCAACAGTAGATCAGATTTCTTAACCTGAGGCCAAAATTCTCACTTAACAAAATTGTGTTTTAAAGTGAATGGTACTAAAATTGTCTTCCTGCAGTGCAGATTCAAATTGCACAGGGAAAATCTAGTGTATTTGGCTAAGTCTACTTACAAAGTTTCAGAACGCAGAAGTATTACAAAAGGGCCGTTTCCTAAATGCTACACAGAGAAAGAATTACCGAGAAATTTTGGAAAAAGATTAACTAATTTAATGTCTAATAAATTATTTAATGTCTTAATAAATCTTTTACTAGTATTTATTTTAATTATTTAATTTCAATATTTTACTATAAATTTATCTTGGTTCTTCAATGATTTACTAATGAAGGCCAGTCAGAGAAAAAACGCATTTAGAGTATTAATAGTAAATTAAACTAAAAATTCACTTGATCTTATACTTATTTCCAACTAACAATTTATAAAGATAACGCAATAAATTTTACACTATTTTATATTTCATTTTGTAATGTGGTTTATATTGGGTAACTTAGTCATTTACTAATTAATTAATTAATAAATAATAGAGAAGAACAATAGTAATTTACACAAAAAAACACCATCAATAAACTTAACACCGTTAATAACTACATAGAGGCATCATAAAAGTTCATATAATTAAAATAAGGTATACTTATTGAAAACTGCTAGACTTCCAGTGCTGTTAATCCATTCATCTATCGTAAATCAAGTTCGCAACGAAATACCTGAGTTTCGCGGTTTTTGCTTTTCAACAACTGTCAGATTACACAATGAATAAAGTTTGCTATTAGTTTTCAATTTTTAAGTATAATCTGTTTATATATAATATGCTTTCTCGAGAGCGGCTTTAATTTTACCTACGATTTTATATAATTTCCTACACGTTTGGGATCAATATTGTTAACGAATATTCTAGTGAGAGTTAAAAGAATTAGATCAGTTCCAATTTATTATTAAACGAGAACTTACATTTTAAAATTGTTATTTCAGTATTGTATTTCAATGATTATAGCTTAGAACTGTAAAGGTAATTAGGTACTTACGTATTATCGCAACCATTTTGTAGAAGTCGTCAAATTTTAAGAAAGTGCAGATGTGCCAAACTCAGGCAACCATGCGCATAACAGTTCTTTAGGCAACTATTCTTACAACAATCTTTCAATCAAGCAATGCCATTATTTTCGTGTGCCTTCTTTTTGTTGCATTCCAACAGTTTTATAAGCAAACCTGGATATGTTTTTGCTTTAAACTTAGTTTTAAAATATGCGTTTGTAGAAACTACCAGCAGTAGAAGAAATTTTGGTAAAAATTCTGCAGAATTTTAAAGCAAAATCTCTAAAGGGAACAACGAGGAGAGACGTTTGACAGATAGCTGGTGTTGCCGAGATTTGTGTAATGTTGTTCTCCGACATTTTAAGCGAAAATGAGTCTCTGCAGTTCTCCGATGTTTTAAGCGAAAACAGATCGTTGTGTACTTGGGAGAAAGAGCATCGCAAAAATTATAGAAAGATTTTGAGATGAATGCAAGTATATTTTAATGTCATATAATCCTAACAATTTATCAAATAAAATTTCAATTTTTAAGTCTTTTCAGATGTTGATAATGTTTGCTAGCTTACACAAATATCGATTGTTAGGGAATCGTTTTAAAAAAATCGCGAAAACATCAACTTGCATCCAATAAGTAACTTTTACCTTTTAATGTGTAAAAATTCGTCAAATTCCTCCAAGGTAGTTGCGTTAATGCAAAAGTACCATACAAATATATGCATACAAATATTGGTATCATTGTGGAAGAATAAAAAAGGCATTGCTTACGTATTTGATTAACTTAGAAAGGCAAACGTTTGATCTGGAAATTATTGATAACAGAATTAGTCTGAAATAAGGAGATCAAAGTTTTAAACATTTAGTAAGTCTGCCGAGTGTGGTTCAAAGTTAATGTACTGTAATGTCATTTGTATTAGATAAAAAAAAAGCAAAGTTTATTCTCCTTAGTTAAATAGGAGTGATTAATAACTAATTAATGCAATAAAAGCAAAAAAGAGTTAATTTAAAATTGTCACTGAAAATTGTTTAAATGTAACTTTAAACTGCCTTTTCGTTTACTGAATGAAAGGAATCATTTTTAAAATTAATGGTTAATTCTTACAGTGCAATTTTTTAGAAAGTTTCTATAATTTCTTTTTCTTTCTAATTTAAATTTTTCTAAACATTTGCAGCATATGGTGGCAATTATTTGTGGCATATCTTAAAATAATTGATATTATATGTGAGTACTTGTGATTTAAACTTAACGTCTTATATATTGAGTAATTCTGAGGATAGATATTTTGAAATTTATTTACCAAAATATTGACACATTCGTCAGAATTTAAGAAGGAAATTGCTTACATAAAAACTCAACACTGCTTCAAATACTGTCGCAAGTAAACAATGAATATATATATATATATTGTTTTGAACTTAAATTATCAGATTGTATACGTCATACATATTTTGTATCGCTCCAGTAATTATTACTCTTTCCACATTTCCTTTGAAGAAAAATAAAAAGTTACGACAAACCGGCATTATAAACAAAATCATGTATGGAGAATCATGAATACACAAAAACTATACATTACGGTAAATATTTGAATAGCTGGCAACAATTTGCTAGATTTAGGATTCTACAAGAGTTAAATCTATAACATTAATAAATGCATCGAGATTTGCTCAAAAGTGTAGCTTAGAACAACTCATTCATGCACAGTTTTGTCATTAAAATTATCCACACCTTTTACTATCATAATTACATCTGTTTCCTGTTGATAAACATTTATATATATCTATAGTTAAGGAAAGAAGAACAGATTTTAAGTTATCATAATTAACAGATTTCTTTTTTAACATACTGATTTTTCAACCATTGACTTGATATTTTGAGACATAAAACATTTTGTTTTAGGTAAAATTGATTGTATAATAAACAATCCCTGAGAGTGCACATTATTTATATTTTAGAGGTCATGTTAATTACTTAATGTGTCTTTCATTTAAGAAAATTTTAAATTCAGAATTAGATCATACTAATGTAACAGAAGCGCATCATTTTGAGAAACATTGCTTTCCTAGTGATTTGAGCTGGAATACATTTTTATTTAATATTTAGTGCCTCGAAAGCAAAAGTTTCATTCTTGCTAATAATATTAAAGTTAGCAATGTATTGTAATTTAGTGAGTTGGAAAAGAAGTTTAGAATATATTCAGTTTTAGGAAGCATATAGTATCTTTAATAAGAATACTATTATTATACAAAAGCATTTGCTAAAGTAAATATTTAGGATTCAGTACAGTTCATAAACATCAGACTTCCTTTAAAGTTTCAGAATTCTATGAATTTTATATTTGATGCAGAGTACAAAAATAGTTTTTCAAAATAGATGAAAGATAGATAGTTAATACCTAAATACAGTTTCAGTGTCAAAGACGAATTTTTTAAAATACACTGTTACACATTAAAACAACGTAAAAAATTAGGCAGTCAGATGAAATTTAAATTATAAAAGCATTGTTGAATTACGCTCAGTAAAATACAAGACTTGTCGAAATGTTTGTAAAATTCCGACAATTATGATTGGCGTGAAGATTTCTGTTATATATCTAAATCTCAGAACATTTAGACTTCTGTTATTATATGTGAATATCTGCAACAGGATAATTAAATTTCGAGATTTATTGTTTCTTATTTCCTTTCCCATTGCAAGATATCAAAATAAGTAAAATATTCAATGAAGAATTAAATTTTATACCTTTAGAATATCAATTTGCTTTAAACTGTTTATATTCAATAGTTAACAGATAAATGTGTATTTATAGATTTTGAAATCACAGTCAATATTATTCACAGTCAACAAATTAATAACATCGAAACAATCGTATTGGTGAAGATTCTTCTTTGACAGATTTTGTTTATTAGGTTTAGATCATTGTAATCATTATTAATAAACATTGTAACATGATAAAATATGATTTACATGAAAAACAAATTTGGGAAATGTAGACATACAGTTTATTATATAAATGAAATGTATTAAACATTTACCGGCATTAAAAAGGAAACCAAGGTTTATTATTAGATAGTTTCTAAAGTAAAAATAAACAAATTAAAAATAGAGAACTGGTTATCATAGGCAACTAAATGCACAAAATTAAAATATTGTTTGAAACTGGAAAAGTAGTTACTTGGCACATTTAGGTAATGCACAGAATTCTAGACTTACTTTGGCGATATTTCACGTCACATGGCTAAGCCAAAACGGTTTACATAAATACACATGTGAGAAAATCCACTGCGAAATAATAAGGATATGTTAATTTCACCTAATTTCTGTATATTTTAATACAAGCTTCAAAATTTCAGCTTTGCTTAATTTCCCACATTTAAATTAGGCATCGTGAAGAAAGAGAATACAGACAAATACACTGTGTATTACTAAAGCAGAAAAAATATACACCACTGCATTTTAAAATTAACACATAATAATAATTATCATTTTTCAAAGGATGGGAAAACGGAACAGAAACTCGATTTATATTTTTAATAATGTAGTTTAAGACGCTGTTTCAAAACTTGTGATAATTGAGCAGTTTCTCTAAGTTTGTTAACAATTTGAAGTCTCTTGAAGAAGACTGATGTGCCACTTTTGATTCCAAGAATATTTGACAGCATAAACGAAGATGAAATGAAGATGATGTACTTTCAAGCGAGGTCTTCAGTAGCACAAGCACTCTTTTTCCAACTGTTTAATCTTAACTAAAATTATCATCGCTTCTTCTTTAAAGCTGATTTTTTTCAATCTTCATGGCAGTGAGAATAAATCGTTCTTACACGATGAATAAATATATATATATATACACACATATATATTTATGCATATCGTTACTTTATAGAGTTGAGTATACTTAGTATTCATACCTTTCTACTCTTTGAAAACAGATGATGCCATCTTTGAAGGAGAGTTAAATGAAGAAACTTTAGGCTAGAAACTAGCAATATATTTTTTACTTATATAAAATTTACGTAAATAATTCTTTGTGTCGCTTTTCACGTGACAAAGGTATTTAGCTAATCTATTGAACAAAATCTCTTATATTACCGTATGATGAATTTCTGGCCACTTTTACATGGACATAGCACAGGCACTCGAATATTCAGTCGGTGAACAAAGGTGCAGAAAGAAATAATTATATTCAATAAAATATTTATATTAGTTTATATATTGGCATTACAAGATAATAATTAATTTTGTCTGCAGATCAATTTTCCATTTCTATCTTAGTTTGATTATTAGAAGCATTTTCTTGAAATACAGCTTTAAAATTTAAATATTTTTTTTGGTAATGCAGATATATTTCCCCATTGCTTAAGAAGTACAAATGGGCATCTAACAGGATATTTAATTAATTTGGTTTTCTCTCTCATTTATTTTTGTAGGAAAAGGATATCTCTCATCCTCTGAAACACACCTAAGAGATATTTAAAGATAAAATCAGATTTAGCAAACGATAAGTAATAAAACTTTTAGTTTTATCATTACTTAATATTACACTATAAATAATGAAAATAGGGCAACTTTATGAATTATAACAAGTTGATTCCATTCTTTTCTGCTTTGTAGAATCCTCTGTTCTTTCATAAATTATTTCAATCAATCATTTAATTAATTTGCTAGGCATACAAGATTAGAAAGGCAGATCCCAAACAAGTAGCTGAATTACTTCAATTGCTGAACTATATTTTGACATAAAATAAAAGTAAAGTAAAACATAGTAAAAATTTAAAAAAATATAGAAGAGTAAATTTAAAATGTTAGAACTAGTATTTTTGCAGTTCACATACAATAACCAATTTTTGCCTTCAATAACGTAATATAACTCTCAGTGTCTCTGAATAAGAACTTTTACGTAAATATTTTAAAAATTCGTAATATTTCTCAAGAGAGACTAAAAACATTTGTATAGTATGGAGTTTTCGGTGCACCTAGAGACATAAAACATACAATAGTTTAAAGATTACAGTCCTTTTATCATTGTTTGATTCTTAATGCAGTAAATACTTTCTTCCAATACAGATCTTCAGAAGATTAGCTATTTTTAATGAAAATATATTACTCTTTTTAAATGGAACTAAATATTTGAAACATTCAAGGAAATTAAGGCTTCAGTACTTAGGGAGTTTAATGTAAGATATTTATGCGAAATATTTGAAGATTTTTTAAAAATTTTGAATAGGATTAATAGAAAAGTTGACCCGCATAATTCGAAAAACTTGTAAATAAATTTTTATCGTATTCAGTTAAAGTTTAAAACAAAGAGGAAATGGTATTATCTCGTAATATCTTTTTACATAACGTAGTCCGAAAAATGTACACGCTGATTATGTTTTATCAGTATGTTAAGAAGGCAAATGATAGTTTGATTTGTTATAGTATTATTACTTTAATAACTGATATTTTAAATGTAACTTAATTCTAATTTCAAAGCAGTTTACATATTAAAACAACATTGATGTCTAATGAAATTTAAAATATAAAATTTCTTTTAGAAAATATATGTTTTAGAAAACATCGATTTTGATTAAACTTTATTAGCAGTTTACAGTTCCAGCAGTTTCTTATACACAGAGTAAATCGAAGTCAACGAATGCATTTTTGTCACTGACTCTACACGTCAATCATGATATAGTTACTGCAGATTTTATTCTTTAGTCTAGTTGCTATCAGTTTCAGTAATCTGCTATTAGCGAAATATTTCAGACGTAGTAGACTGTTCTTTAATAATTTAGTCATCCATTATTATCACAAAAAAAATTTTGAAGACTATTCTATATTAATACCTTGAAATTCATATTTAGTTATAAGCCTAAGTTTCCGTGCTACGTTTTAAATAAAGAAACAAAAAAACCTGCATCTTATATCCATGTAAAAGGGACTTACAACAGCACTGCGATCAACATAAAACGAAAGGTATATAACGTGTATATGTTTTAAGACTTTAACATGCAACAGTCAATTCGTAATTGCTAAACTTTGTTTAAAAATCTCGGATAATTTATGTACAATATGCATTAAACTTTTCTTTTCTTCAGACCTAACTTTTAACTTCAGAGCACCAAAAAATTCAATCTCTATATTTATATTATTAATTATTTCCTAAAAATTGCTAAATTCAATCACGGTGGTGTAAAATCGCCCACGCAGTTTTCCTTATTATTATTAATTACTTTTATTAAATCTTTCAGAGGCTATGTCGTGAAGAACATTTTGATTTCTTGAACCAGTGACAAAGGCCTTCTCCGCACGACTGTCAAAAGACTAGTTCTTTTCAAGAACTAGAAAGGTTGGAAATGCCGGCACAACCAGGTACCAGATTCTGAAGAGATCCGACTGAACAAGTGTTTCGAACGCTCTCTTTTCAACCAATTTCTGGTTCAACCTCTGGTTGGATTGTAGGTTGTAGAAGGGAGGTCTCGTTTCATAATACCACTTCCATGCGATTACCGCGTCTATATATCTTAACCTGGCCGGGCTGGACTTCAGGTAATCCGGCACATTTAAATGCTAAGACGACGTTTTCCTTGCCAAAATTTGCCTCGAATCTGTGAAAATAAAAAGAGTATTACAAATAACTGTTCGAAAAATAAGCATTTGAAATGAATAATTATGTTAATAACAAATACAACATATTTAGGCTCAACATTAAATAATATTTTAAGGTTTGATAATATAAATTTAAATATTTAAGAACTTCAAATATTTCTGAAGAAATAAAAATGGTCGTTTTAAAATGCATAATTATTTTTAATTACTTTTAAGTTAAATGTAAAACTAATACTGAATATCTAAAATACTAAATAACTAATAATAAATATCTAAATATATTTTGAAACTTCAGTCTTTCATAGTAAATTTTAAGAATTGTCTTAAATTCTCTTTGTTCATACGCACTGTACTATAATGAACTGCTTCCTTCATATACAGCATGCCAACGAAAGTCTTTCCCGGCCTTTATTTTCTCTACCGTTGGTAGTAGAAGTGTAATTCTAATTACAAACGTGTTTGAAATGGCGCAAAGATTCGTGTGTTTATATTTCTAAATTAGAAAACATTAATTTTACATAAAATATGAAATGTAATTTTTAACACATTCTTTCTTATATTTAGGAAGATTTTGTGCTCTTTATTAAAAATAAAACATAAAACGTTTGAATACCGCACGACAAAAACTGACCGTGATATTTAATAATAAAATAAGAAATTATAATCTAGGGCGGTACACAGATCGAAGGGACAAATGTTTGCATTTACACGGAACTAAAAATGAAATATTGTTTAAAAAAGTTTTCTGGTTTAAGATATTATTTGACAAGTATGAAGATTATTATGAAAAATACTGATCAATGTAATTTTTTCAAAATGGAGATCGTATTCATAGAATCACATAGAATTCATATTCTAGAAAATATTTTAAGGCTTCTAGCCAACTCATATTATTATTTGCAATAATTAAAAATAAAAAAGTGTTTAATGCATTGTTTTTACTATTACAAGATTATGATTCTGAAGTAACAAAACATCATGAGGATATTAATAACGTATTTTTAAACTTTGAAAATTTATAAATTATTGGTATGAAAAGTTTTTCGGCGTACCAAATGTAACAAAATTATAAATAAAGATGCTGGTAAATCACAAATGAATATCTTTGAATAGTATTTAAAAGGAAAACGTCGACTTCGAATTACTGTAATTTATTTATTAACCGACTCTCAATTCAAATTTAAAATGACATCAAATATCGCAGATTTTGAAATTAAGTATCTTCATCAGATCTGTGCTTTACTACTTCCTTGTACGAAGGAAGTATTGTAATTGCAAAAAATTTCGGGTATCATATTTCAACGGAAATATCCATTTTGACCGTTTCCGAAACCATTTGAACGAAGGTTTTGGTTAAAGGACTCTTTTTTTTTTTCAAAACGGATTGTAAAATGGATTTAAAATGGATTCAGAAGAGAATATTTTCCATGACGTCTGTACGTACGACCTACGTACGTATGACTCAAATCTCGCATGTATCTCGTACGTATCTCGCATGGCTCAAAAACGAGTAGCCATAAAACGTTGAAATTTTGTATATGGGATTGCTATAAACATGTATATTTGTGCACCTCCCCTTTTCATTGCAATCGACCCCACCAAACGTGTATATATATATCCATTCTGTTATTCGGCTTGGTGAATCCAGTTTTTTTATTCTTATATGTTGCTAAATTATGCAATTTTTGTTTTAAAAGCGGTTTGATTATGTTGTCGTTATTTAATTATGTTCCGGTTAAGGTTATTTATACCTTTAATTAATCTGTATGCAATAGTTGTAGAATTATAAACAATTTAAAATTTCAAGTACTGTTAAGCCTAACAAGGCCGCCATTTGTTTACATTTGAAACTTTTAGTAGAACACTGAATTAAGTCAGTTGGTGTACAAACTTCAGTGTCTTTTTTGCCCAGTGTGATCAAAAGTTAATTTTCAGTTTTGGGAATCGAAAATATTGTCTTCCTTCCCGCTGGCTGAATAGCTTGTTTTATCGTTTAACTCTAATTTTAATTGTAAAAATTGTTTTGTAAACTGTTTTGGATTATATTTAATGTTTTATGTTTTTCTGTTGTTTACAGATTTTGAGGAAGATGTTTTGAGTTTTTATGTATTTTTACCCTGTCGTGAAGTGAGAACTTAATTGACTGAATGAGAAATATATCTCCAATGAAATTCGACGAAATAAATTTAACTGAATTGTAGCGAAAATTGTGCATAATTTAAAGGTCGTATAAAGAAGTAACGTGATGTATATATCAGGTGCTGTTTCACAATAGGTACGAAATTTTCCCGGATATAAGTGTAGGGACCGAAGGAACGTGTGAAAAGTTACATGTCATATTTTATGCAAATTTGTTTTTCAGTTTAAAAACGCAAAAAAATGAGCATTTGAATCATTTAAAACATTTTTGGAGCCGGAAGTATATGCCAATGACCAATGGTAGCAAAAATAATGGGCGGGTAAGAAGACTTTTTATGAACACCGTGTACATTAGCTAGCTATTTGCAAATTTTCAGTGTAAAGCATTTAAACTATTTTAGAATATGAAAAGCGACGCTCAAGTTCATAATATTTTAAATTAAGGCTGATTTATTAACCATAGTTTATATTCAAGCAAATTTATTGAATAATGTCCTAAAAGTTTAAGAGTTACTTTTCATTATGTTGTTTCGTATACTAACCTCTGTTGCTTCAGTTTATTAAAGAAAGATTCCCTTCTCGCAAATACTAGAAGAAACACATCAACTTATAATTGTGTACATTTAGATGAATAAAAACTATAAATAAACTTAATGATTTTAGAAAATGATTGGTGAAAAATAGTCTTTTATCGGTAGCCATATGCCGTTTTGGTTGTATATTATGGCCCAACATTTAATATTTCAGTCCTATGGGTTCATGTAAGTATGTTTATGAGTAAAATATCCTTTGACTTTCTCTGCTGTTCTAAAAACTGGTATCGGTTCTTTGGTATCCGACTTCATAGTACAGCATAACAACTATCTAAAACTTTATTAAGTAAACCGTTTCCTCATGCGATATCAGTAATCAGTAATACTCAGGAATATTGTTACTAATCCATTATTAAGTGTACCTGTGTACCTTTTGATTCTTGCTCTTAAATTGAATTCGAGTATTTACGCCGTAAATTAATTTCATAAGGTATTTCCTGAACGTAAATGCAATGTATAAGACAAGTAACAAAATTTAGCCCGCCCAACCGGTATAGTGGTTAGCGTCGCTGACTGCCGTACCGAAGGGCTTGGGCTCGAATCCCGGAGAAGGCATTGAATAGTGTCGGTGCGGCATGACGGCACTTTAAATATGCGGCGAGCCGAAAGTCCTCTATGTGGTTTGGTGGAAGTGGAGAGGGGCAGGACCCTCGGACCCGTACCCCCGGGGTGCTCTCCATCAAAATTGGGAGCGGAATTGAGCCAAATCGCGCTGTCACCTGTCAGGTGTTCAAGGCTGTTGCCAACGACAGGCGTAATCTTGCTCTCCTTGACACAAGAGTTCTCGTGGACTTGGGATGACTTTGTCAGACAAGTGAGCATGAGTAACAACAACAACAACAAAATTTAGGTAGATTGTTTTATAAATAAGACAAAGAAAAGCGATAAAATATTTGGTTAACTCATAATATAAATGCATTTAAAATGAAAAAATATGTTCCATCTTTATTAAATGGTAAAAATTAAATTTATTAAATTGATCACCTTTAAAGAATTCTTTTATTATTCGATAAATTTAAAAGCATGTAAATAAAATATGTGACACAGTTTTCATTACCTGTTTTTAAAAGTCGCACTTATCTTGCTAATTTGTGAAGGGCGTAAAAACTTCTTAGATAAAATAAGTTTAAAACTACTCAAAATTAAAATATCTAATAATAGGAAAAATAAGAATCTAGCTTCGATCTAATTTTTTCAGCAAATTTTACGTCAAATTAAAATCAAATGCAAAGAGTTATCTGTAAAGCATAAGAGAAAATTTAGATAATAATAATAAGAATAAAACAGAGTGATAGATAATAAAGGTAATAAAGAAAAGCTAACTAAAAATAGAAAGCATTTATTTCTCGTTATGGCATTATTATAAAACATATATGGTTTTAAATTCGATACCTGAGAGAAATTTGGTGAAATAAATATACAGTTTTTAGATTAAATCAAATTAATACTTATATTAAAAAAGAAACTAAGTTAATGAACTACTTATCTAAAGAATATCAACACAGCTGCTTAATTAATCTGTAGACAAGAATTTTAATGAATCACCAAAGTATGCTGTCTAGTATACAGACTTTCTATATTGATAAATTTCACTTAAAACACGCATATCTTGTACATTGAGGGGGGGGGAGACAGTACTATATCTCCTGTTCTACTCGGCCGATTGAAGAAATTCAAACTGCGTTTTTCATGTCTCGAAAGCGCGGCTTAGTATATGTATTAGAGTTATAGATAGCATTGTTCTAAATAGGTATCTTGTCACAAAATCGGACTTTTTCTGAAATGACATGCCAGTTGTTTTTCCATATTTCGATTCTACGACTCAAATTATACCTAAATATTAAATTTTGTAAAATTTGGTGCGAAATTTACGGAGAAATTCAAAAATTTATCTTCGCGTATTTTTTTCATTTTGCGCCAAGAACAATTTACTTAGCAAACTTAATTTTTAGCAACCTAATTTCCCTTTCCTGCATTCCAGACGAGCGAAAAAAAGTCATCGTTCATACGCTAAAATAATTTTAATAAAGTGCGTAAACCACATTTGACGTTATTAGCGCTCAAAAAAAAAGATACCAAATTTCAAAATGGGTCAATATGTAATTTCATGTATATCTTAGAAAATTTTGAATAAAAAACTCTAATTTTTTGAGGTGTGCCTAGAAATACATCTACTTTAAGAGGATGTTAAAAATTTTATAGGTTATAATAAAAATAATTTTCAGAAAATTAATAAAATGCATTTAAAAATACAAATTTTAAAAATAAATCATATAATATGTGCGAATTATATTTGGATTAAGCCTAAATTTCGAATTCTGGCAGAAGGAATCAAGTAAGTTTAATGAAAAAAGAAGTATAAATAAATATATATTAAATTCAATTAACATTGAGGAGCTAAAATTTTGAGAGCTAATTCTTTAAAAACTTCTCGCATGGCATAATTTGAATTGTAGAATCGAAATATTGATAAAAAACTGGCATGTCATTTCAGAAAAAGTCTGATTTTGTGTCAAAATACTTATGTTAGAATAATGCTATATATATATCTAATATATATCCTAAGTCGTGCTTTCGAGAGTTGAAAAGCGCAAACTGAATTTGGCCAATTGGCCCAGTAGAACGCGAAAGATAGAACTGTCCATTCTTTTTTTGCGCTGTGTACATTCTATGTAATATTTAATACAAATGCAAAAAACAAATGAAAGTAATAACCGAAAAAAAAGGGAGAGAGTACGGAACAGTATAATCTCGTATAGTCGTTCTTAATACTCTGTAAAGCAAAGAAAAAGAAGCTGAACTTATCCATACTCAGTGGCGATGTTGATCTCGGGTGGCTTCCCGGTTGCGTTTTGAATAACGAGGAACAATTTCGTCACAATCTCGATCACATGACCCGTTTCAAACAGAAAATCACCTTTCTTCCGCGTTGCTTCGCTCTAGAAAGAAAGATATGGTTGTTACTAGCGATGTAAAAATAATTCAACTGATAATAATTTAACTATGTTTTTCAATTATTATTGTTATACTTATAATTTTTGAGATTTTTGAGTCATCTTCAACTTGCCTTGAGGAATCGTTTAATAAACCAATTGAACAATTAAGAAATTTTTGTAATTACAGTTTTATAATTGGAATTTCGACCAATGGTTTCGAAAATAAAAGCCATGTAAGGACTTTTGTGGACACAATGTAGATTGTTATTTGAATACAAAACTCATTTTCAACTTTTTTTCCTAATTCACAAGATATGAAATTAATATTCTTTAGAATAATATTATAATTAATATTATTTAGAAGATTTACGGAATTAATAACTTGGGCTTTAGATCTCATTCCTTTAAAATATTTTCTTTAAGAGGCATTTAGTGTTTTTATTATGATCACTTATTCTTTCAATTCTCATCAATTTTAGTAAATTGTGATCAAACCTGAATTTAGAACATCATAATAAATGGCTTCATTATCTTTATCAAGCCTAAGAGCATAGTCTTGCACAGCTAAAAACAAACGTCTGGTACCGCAAAATAGCTTCTATAATTTCTTTCACATATTAGTTACGTAATTGGGATACTTTTTGCTTGATATAAGTGCAATATAATATAAAATTATTACTTCTTGAACATTTTCAGACTGGGTATACTGGGTAACTTTCAGATAGGAGCTGAATGAAACAAAATACTGCGTTTTGCAAATTTTACTCTATATCTATGGATAGATTGACAGTTTGCAGTTGTAATTTACGAATTTACGTAATAAAATATTTAATTTACGTAATAAAACGAAAAGATATTTTTAGCAATCAGTATAGGCTATAAGCTCTTACATTTTGTTAGCAATATTCTTGACAGAGTTTTAAAAATACCATTCTAGCTATACACACAAATTACTTATATATGTAACTATAAAAGCTATGAAATTTCCGTTCCGCTGGGAAACAATTTATCAATTCAATACTTACTGATCGTACGTGGAAGACAGCCAGATCATCCATATAAGGGCTGAGAGATATCCGAAAGATATCTGCCGCTGGAATCCGATATTTGATCTGAAGCGTCCGTTGATCCATCACCAACATTGAGCTCGTGCTCACAACAAACAAGGTTTGGAGGCACTGAGGAAGAAAAACAGAAAAAATTAAAAAGTCACTTTCAGTTATCATGAATCCTTCACAAAAATAAATAGCGGAAGAACAACTCACCTTTCCGCTTGCTCGAGCAATCTTGTTGATGATGTCTGCGAAAACCACATATTGGTCTCCTGTCTCAGCAGCAATTTTTTTCCACTTCACGTTATGGCGGAGTCGGACGTAATCGCCACGAAAAGGATGAGACACACTATAATAAAGAAAAGGTAGAAATGATCATTAACAATACTAGATATTTAGTTATAGCTGTAGAGATGAATTTCTATTATTTCTTGTTGTGATATCATCAGAGTCTAAGGCATGTAAAATGAAAAGTACAGTATCAAATTGAGGTTACAATATTTTTGATTGAATTTCTGCAGGAAATGAAGCTTTGTTCTTTGTTTTGAATTAATTTTAAGTATAACCGTGTTGCACGGTATTAAAGTTTTTTGTTATTAAAATTCAAGCTTTTTTGGTGTCTTATCATTCCAATAGTTTCTGTCACATATAAAAACAGTTTCATTCCAGCATAAATATAATTTATTCATCAAAAGTTTCAATATTCTACATACTTCTATCCATATAATTTATTTACAAAAAGTTTCAGAAAACTGTCGGCAACAAAAATTATATTAACACCTTGAGCTATGTTCTTGCAACTTTAGAAAGAAAATTTATCTAGAAGAAGGTATAGATGGAGTTGATTCTGAAAAGTGATTCTTGATTTTCTAAGAACTTATTTTATTGTATTTTTGGAGTGTCTATTTCTTGAATATTTGGCCAACCATAGAGAGATCCTTTCTTTTAACTGCTTTTGTTTAACATTTATACCAGTTTATTAAAACTGTATATGAGTCAAATTCGTAACTGTTCCACCAAATTGTTATCTCTGCAATTGCAATTATATGCTCCTGGGTTTGAACTAAGTAACATCACTATATTTTAAGCGGGCCTGCTTTAAGGAGTTTGAAATAAATAGCTGTAAAATAAGACAGGGAACATTTACATACAATTTTTGATTGAATATGTTGTGTGGCACGTATGCATTTAAAATTATCTAAAGTACCACCATAACTTTTCATTTGTTAAGTCTAGATATGAATAAGATAGTTTTAATAAAAGATCACTATGCTCAATCCTAGCTTTAAAGAATCAAAAAAGTTCGATGTGCATAAAATTAAAGATAAAACATTTATTTACAACTAACAAAGAAGTTTAAATACGAAAAGCAAGTTACATAAAGGCTAGCGGCAATCTTCAGTTGCTAAATCTAAAACGAAACTGCAACTTTTTTCAAACAAAGATTCTATTGCCAGATTCCTACAGTTGAATAAGTAAAGGCTAGGAAATAGCATTTCTAACATCCTCCCACCTTTGTAAAGTGAGAGCTTTACAAACATTAACAAAATTAAATATCCAAAAAGTTTAAAATGTTCTTAAAGATCAAGTCTTTCTTTCGGTCGAATCACTCTCCCAGAGCGTGTTTGTATAGGATGTTTCTCCAATTCAACCTCGGAAAACTTTCTCTTTTCGAAATCTTGAGAGATTCTTCAGTCTTACAATGAATTTCTAAGAGATAGAGTCTCTGTATAGGTCTTAATAGAACCCATTAGCTGTTTTTACTCTTAAAGTCGATTAACACCATCTCGTCCTGGAAATACTTCAACAACTTTTGCTAATGGCCAATCCAGTCGCCTTTTGTTGTCGTTACCAATTATAACAATATCTCCTACTTTAACTGTGTCAGCGTCTCTGGCTTTAGATGACTTAAGCAGACCAAGATATTCCCGTTTAAATCGCACTCTCAGTTTCTCTCTGATACTTTGTAGATAATTAAATCTCTTCACCAAAGTAACTGCTTCGATGTGATCTAGATCAGCTACCTCATTGCCTGGAAGACTTTGTAAAAACATGGACGGTTTCAAAACACTCAGTTCATCAACTTCCTCCGATAAGTGAGTCAGTGGACGGTTATTCATGATAGATTCACATTCACATAGCAGAGTGTTCAGCTCCTCATAATTTAATGATGCTCGACCGAGATTTTTCTTTAAAAGATCCTTTAATATTCTTATCAAGCGCTCCCAGAACCCTCCCCACCAAGGAGCAGTGGGAGGACTGAACTTCCACTTAATATCTTGTAAACTACATTCTGATTGAATCTCATTCCAATCTAACTGTTTGAAAGCTGAATTTACACCAGTCAAAGCAGTAACATTATCGGAATATATGACTGATATTCTTCCTCTTCGAACTATAAATCGTCTTAGGGCTTGTATAAAGGCAATGCTACTTACAGATTGGATAAGTTCCAGGTGAACAGCTCTGTATACCGCACAGGTAAATATAACAATCCAGCATTTCTGTTGCCGACTAGTAAAAAGTGGTCCAGCTAAGTCGACCCCAGTTATTTGGAAAGTAGAAGTCATCTGTGTTCGATCTTTTGGAAGAGGTGGGATAGGAACTTGGAGAGCTTTAGAATGGTTTCTTTTACAAACAATGCATTTTCGTACAATTGAACCTACAGTTTTCCTTCCCCTTAAAATCCAAACCTTCTCTCGAAGAATGGTAAGAAGTGAAAGAGTTCCAGCATGTTTATGAAACAAATGCTTGTGTTCTATCATCCGTTCTACTAAAGGATGTTTAGACGGAAGAACGACTGGATATGTATATTCTGTGGTATTATTTTCATCTATTATTCTTGACTTCATGCGAAGAATTCCTTGATCATCTTTATAGACTTGAAGAGTCTTCAAACTATTCTCATTGTCTTCTTCCAAAAAACTTTCAGATTGGATACACCGGAAAACTACTTTCTCAGCAGTAGAAAATTCTTCCGCAGTAATATAAGGAAGTCTTGAAATACCTGGAGTTTTCCCTTTCAAACGAAGAATCCATGCAATTATTCTTACAATTTTAGGATAACTTGAAAATCTGTTAGCCAAATATGTCGTTATCATTTCTGTTTCACTGTTTTTTGCACAAAGATTAGTTTTTCGTTTTTCCTTTTCTACTTCTTTTGATTCGGGAACAGAAATATTACAAGGCCAATTCTGAGGAGCACCATACAACCATTCTGGACCCTCCCACCATCGGGACTTTAAGAGTTGTTGGGGAAGACAACCTCTTGATAACAAATCTGCAGGATTCCTGTTTCCTGGTACATGATTCCACTGCTGTAGTTTACTAAGCCTTTTAATTTCTTTTACTCGATTTTCAATAAAGACAGACCATGGACCCTCATTTGTTATCCAGGCTAAGGCAACGGTTGAATCTGTCCAGAAGTACACCTTGAGATCCTCTTCTTTCAGCTCATTCCTGATGAAGGAATACAGTTGAGCTCCAATTAGAGTTGCCATAAGTTCAAGACGTGGAAGTGTTAATGGTTTAGATGGAGCAACTCTAGACTTTGCCATAAGAAGTCTAACGTAAACATTTCCTTCAAATTCCGTCCTTAGGAATACACAACAGGAAAATGCAACCTGACTAGCATCACAGAATACATGTAATGAGCTAGAAGTATTGATGATTACATGGCGAGGTATCTTACATTCCTCTAAACAACTCAGTTGTTGCCTCCATTTTTGAAATTCATTGCATATGTCAGTTGGTAAAATGTCATCCCATCCTAATTTTAGAGACCATGTTTTTTGAAGTAATAATTTCGGAATTAAGGTTGTAGGAGCAGTAAAACCAATAGGATCAAACAATTTTTGAGTTGAGGATAAAAGTGATCTTTTTGTCAAAGAATTTCCTAAGCAGTTTATCATAGGCACATTACACCCTAATTCATCTGTTGAACAGTACCATTTAAGTCCTAAAACATTTTCTACAGTTTCATGTGACGTATTGCTCACCTATCCTCTAAGATTGAACCCAGCCGAAGACATCAACTCAGTTGCCTGTGAGATAAATGCTTCTCGTTCGTTTATATCTTGCACACCCTGTAAACAGTTATCTACATAAAAGGATCCGAGAAGTTTTTCAGCGATTTTTGCAAAATCAGGGGGAGCATTCTTTAGCAAATGATTTATGCACGCAACCAATAAGAAAGGGCTAGATGATACTCCAAAAACAACTCTACAATGACGAAAAATGGCTATTTGATCATTATTCCACCATAAGAATCTTAATGCATCACGATCAGCTTCATCAATTTCAATCTGCAAAAAGGCTTTTTCCATGTCAACAGACAACCCAATGCGATATTGTCTGAAATTAAATAGAATGAGCGGTATTTCTTCTATTAAATTAGGACCCTTTTCTAAAAATTCATTTATAGAATGTCCATTTTTGTCTGTGGCTGATGCATCAAACACCGGTCTTACAAGCGTTGTGCTATTTTCCTTTAGGACGGCTCGATGAGGTAAATAAAATGCTTCTAAAGCTTGATCTCCATCTTGAACTGGCTTAATTATACCTCTTCTGTGCCAATCTTTCATAACTAAAAGGGCCCACCAGCGGCCGAGCGGTAAAGACGCTGAACACTGGTAGTTCGGTCCGAGGTTCGAATCCCGCGAACGGGCTGGCTGCATGGGCGTTTTCGTGGTTTTCCCCATGTGTAACGTGTATACGAGCCAGTTTCCCTTAGAAAGTCCTCCACGAAGGCATCCCTCCCCTTAGGCAGATAGCCCTCGTGTGCTTTGCCATAATTGAATAACCTAACCTAACCTTACTTATTATCTGTATAACTTATTATTAGTATTTATTATTGTAGTATAGTAATTAGTATTTATTACTGTAGATTTTACAGTTTGTTCAAAGAATTTACAAACTTCGTCATGTCTTTCACCTTTTGGTACTTGTACTCCCGATTCTTTGATTCCCAAACTTTCCAACTCCCAGAACTTTGAAATATCTTGAGAGGATAATAATGCAACTAAAATATTTGAAGAGATGTTTTTATCACTTCTTGACGTGCCAATCAGTGACCACCCAAATTTAGTTTTTATGGCCACTAAATTTTCGTTCATGTTATAAATATCAGATGTAATAATTTGAGACCAAACATTAGCTCCCAATAATACCTGAATGTAAGCAGAATCATCATCCTTGCTTGAAAAATCTGTTAAAATTATTCCCTTTTCTTTCAGACTTGTACAAAGAGCCATATCACTAATTTTTGGAACATAACTACAGATAAGATCTTGATCAAGTACATCCACTTCGCATTGAAAATCAGAGTCCAAACTTGTCAGTAACAGCTTATAAAGACAATGAGATGTAAGTGCACTCTTGTTACCCCCAAATAATTCTTGTTGAGTATATACTGCACCTATAGGTTTCAACTCTAATTCTCTTGCACACTTCTTGGTAATGTAACTTCTTTGTGAGCCGGAATCACACAATACTCTAACTTTCTTTGTAACATTTTCACCAACTACATTAACAAGTAAAGTCTGTAAATAAGTAGTCTCTTTCTGAGACTTCGTTAACATATTACAGGTATTTTCTTTCGAAATATTTTCATCTTTATTCAATATCTGGCATAATATTGGATAATGTTTTCCTTTGCATGCAGCACACTTCCCAAAAACTTTACATTTAGAACTAACATGTCCTTGTTTCAGACAGCGAAAACATGCACCTTTTTTCTTGACAACCAGTTCCCTTTCTTTCAGAGAGGAATCGATAATAGCTGCACAGTCCTGAGAAAAATGTGTAGATTTATTAAAAAAAATGCACAGTACATTCTTATTTACATTATTATTGTGTGAAGAAACTAATGCTGCAGCACTTGGTATAGTATTCGACATTTTAGTTTTACACATAACCTGTGAGCTAGATTTATGCTCATTGGATTCAAAGGTAATATTTCTTTGTTTTACTCTTTACTCTCCTTCTACTTCTATTTTTAAAAAATCCAATAACTCACATAAACAATCATCAGGATTTTTGGTAGAAGCCTTTTTAGTTACACGGTATCTTTCCCAGATCTTAAAAATGTTTTCTGGAATCGCTGACTCAACCAGTGGAAAAAGCATTGCTGCATACTTGTCTTTAGTCACCCCTAATGATTCTAGAGCACGCAGCTGTGATTCTAGTTTATCATAAAGTTGAGAAATTTGAATATTTTTCCCTTTTAATAGAACTAGAGACAATAACTCACGAACATAAAATTCTATTAAAAATTCTTCCTTCCCACATCTGGATTTTAAGAATTCTATAGCTTTCTCATAATTTTCGTTTGAAGGTGGAAAACCTTCAATTAATTTATAAGCTGATGACCCAGGTTTCATGCTAAGTCTCAAATATTCAAATTTATCTTCATTGGATAAAGAATTATCATTATGAATTTTTGAAAACTGGCCCCAGTAACCAATCCAGTTTCTTAAATCTCCGTCAAATTTTGTCAGTTCTATCTTAGGTAATCTTATAAGTAATTTTATCAGAGTTTTGAATCCAGTCTGAGATTCATTTTCAAAATTTGAATATACGGGTTCAGGAAAAATTGTTTCTTTAATATTAAGAAATCTTAATTCGTACTCACCGCATTTCGCCATTTCTTCTTCCACCTTAGCTTCTGTTACATTTTTATCTTTCAGCAGTTCTTCTAAGTGAGTGAAATTTAGAACATTAATCCTTTCATATTTTAATTTTAATGCTTCAAATCTTGCTTTAAGTTCAGTTTTATCACCTCTTTTGGAAATAAGTTCTTCTAAATTATTTGCGTCAACTGTAAATAATCGCCGAAGAACTTTTCGTTCAGTTGTATCCATTTTTTATCTTCGTTCCAAACAATCCTGTCGCGGACGCCACAAAAATTTAAAGAATCAAAAAAGTTCGAAGTGCATAAAATTAAAGATAAAACATTTATTTACAACTAACAAAGAAGTTTAAATACGAAAAGCAAGTTACATAATGGCTAGCGGCAATATTCAGTTACTAAATCTAAAACGGAACAGCAACTTTTTTCAAACAAAGATTCTATTGCCAGATTCCTACAGTTGAATAAGTAAAGGCTCGGAAATAGCATTTCTAACACTAGCTGACTTTGCTCAAATTAAGGCGTTGTTTACTTGTTTTAAGCTTTGACACGAAATTTTATGGCATTATATTGGCTACGCCTCTATCTAAAAACTTTACAGTTATGCTATGACTTCATATTTGAAGAAACTTTAAATTACGTTTGAACTAAGTTGAAATGTTGGCCTTAGAGAGTTTTTTATCATAAACTACTTTATTGTGTTTTGTGCGCTATTGCGTGCGCTATTGCTAGCATTAAGCACAACAATAGATGCAATTATATTAATAGATGCAGCATGTTAATCTTTGTGGCTGTGGCATCAGCCATGAGAGTGAGAAGAAGTACTCTGATATGTGTTTAAATGTTCAATTTATATTGCTTGTAGGAAGCCTTATTTTGAATTATTTATTGGACATGAAACAACGAAACCTGGTTTTATTTTTTAATTTTGTTAGTTTCTTCTATGTTGAAGTCTTGCGTTGCTTACAATTATTTTCACCATTTTTAATAACTTTTCCTATGTAATTATCCCGAGCAAGAATTTCATTAGTGATAATTTAATAATTTATGAAAATTATTAACTATATTTTACATCTTATTCCTTTACTCTGAGTCAAATTTTAAATGTCGTGAATATTATTATTAAAATATCATTAAATTATATATTAAAATTTCAAACATATATGCACATGTAAAATTAGTAAATTTAATAACTTGGTAATTATCTGCTCCTCGGTTCTAATATTCAGTAGAACTACTTTGTTTTTGATATGTAGTCGAGTGTACACCATGCATATTGAATTAGGAAGTTAAAAAAATTAGACTTAAGTAGAATTACTTTCTGTCTTATCTCCATGGCCTACAGGAGACAATAGACAACCCCACATGCGCGTACCTCACACGTGTCTTAATGCATGCGGATTTGCACGCTTAATTATTAAGCAGAACAGCATCTACCGTTGTAAAAACACAAATATCCGGCATTTAATTATTTATTTTTATCATAAAATTTCTTTTCCCTTAAAAACTTTTTTTTTATTATTTATGAACTGAATAAAAGTTAAAAAGCGTATAAGTAGCCTAACAAATATTTCTCGCCAATTCATATACTGCCACTGAGAAACTTTCTGTGAAGACGTGAATTATCAGAAAGTTCCGATAAAGGCGTAACAGTTATCTGAAATTATTTTAAATCCAGAATTTTGCCTAAAATTATTTCATTTTCTAACACATGTTACCTATTAATTATTTATTAAATGATAAGTATTGTAAGCTTTTCCACTTTTCGGTGATTTTAACAATGTGACATAGGTCATAAAAACCACTCCTAATGTCATTGAAACTCAGGTGCAAAACAAAAATATGTATTGAATAACATTGTTATAATTGCCACTGGTATTCGAGAAATTGGAATCCCTAGCAGATGACTATGCTTCTCAATTCACCGTGAACAATATACCAGAATTAGAAACAGAACAATTTGTTTCCTGCACACTTACACAATACTTTTTAAAACCACCCCCAAACAACATTAACCTAGTCAAACTATCGGAAGTTCTGAGTTTTATGCAGAAGACGAAGAACAAGAAAAATCCTGGCTTTGATCGTACGAGCAACAAAATAATAAAGAACATAGGTGCAGTTATGACATACAAATTTATGAACATCATAAATTTCATCATAGAGAAAGCATACTTCTCCCAAGTCTGGAAAACGGCCGTAATTTCTCCGATACCAAGCCTTTGGACGACCTGGTCTCTTATCAGTCCATTTTGCTATCTGGACTCAGTAAGATCACCGAATGCGTAATACACCCACCCAAGCGCATAAGGGACTCTGCCACAGAATAGAGCATAAGTATTTTTCAACAACATGCATTTCTTCCTATTCCACGGCTCGTCAGCTGCTTCGTGTCATTGATAACGCCTCCCAAGGACTGAACAATCACAAATCTACTGGACTCTTTTTCGGTATTTAAGGGCTTTGATCGTGTTTGGTTAAAGGGAATCACTTACACACTTATCAATCTGGGTTTCTTAGACTACATCATAAACTAAACTCAGTGGCGCAACAGCCCTAGTAAGCCACGGCCTGCAGAGCCCTTTTTTTCTGCTTTTTTGACCTTTGGGTCCCGGAGTGCATCAGCATATGCCCTGGACAAGTGGTCAGCTTGTCGCAGGACCACCGATGTTTAGTGCCGAAGCGAACTTGATACTCATTTTATCGACTTACTTAAGGGATGAAAAGCTGAGTCAATCTTGTCCAGCCCGGGGATCGCACCCCGAACCTGTGGTGTAGCTGAGGACGCTCTAGCCACTTCGCCACCGGGTGGTCAGACTACATCATCACGTGATTATTTCCTATCTTACCGACAGAAACTTTGTCGTTCGGTTAAAAAATACACGTTCCACAAGACTTTCGGGTCGCCTCATATTCAAAGTGCCGCCATGCCGCACCGACACTATACATTTACAAACATCCATGCTTTCTCCAGGATTCGAACCCAGGCCCTTCGGCGCAGCAGTCAGCGGCGCTAACCACTGTACCGGTTGGGCGGCATGAACACATTTAAAGCTTAAATACGGTAGGTAAACATGAATGGATGAAAACTCACCTCTTAGGATAGGATGCCTTTCTATCTTTAAAAATAAGACTTCCAGTAACTTTTTCTCTCATTCTGTTGCGGGCTGTCTGATCGAACCTTAATCGATACTTGTGACACTAATCAAGAAAGACATAAAAATACGATAAATGATTTGATAATTTTTATACTAGCTTAGAATATATTTAAAATTTGTTAAAAAATATTGATAAGAGTTATAGTAAAAATTTGCAACATATAGTTGCGAAAAGGATTACTTGAGCAATCTTTTAGAAAAGGAAACTCAGGAAATGCTTATCATATTTTCTTTTTTCAGTTTACATTTCAGTAGAGAAGAAAATAATTTTATGCTAAATACTGAAAAAATTCCATAACTTCGTCAACCTATATACATAAATAAGGAAAGTAATGTCTTCGGTTTCGGTCTAAAAATTTGATAGTGAGTTTTCAGTGAATAAACCCGAATGAGGCCACCCCCCAAAACACATTTTTACTGATTTTAGAACGATGTGTGTGTATCCGTATGTGTATGACGATTATTTAATCTACGATGAACTTCCCCAAAGTCCCTTTTATATTTAAGCTTTCTGTATTCATATAAAGAATTGATTAGATTCTGGGTAAAATTGGACGAAATTGTACTTTGTTTGCAATTCATAAAAGACTGTTTACACTAGCGGGACATTCAATCCACGAAACGCCCATTAATTTGACAGCTTCGCTAAAGGGGAGAAAGGCATTCACTATATTTATTACCCATTGATAACCTATATACATAGGTAAGGGAGGTAATGTTTTTGGTCAAAAAATTCGATAGTGAGTATTCAGTAAATAAGCATGAATTAGGGTCCCCCAACACGATTTTACTATTTTTACAATGATGTTTGCCTGCGTGTACGTGACAATGTTTTGTCAGCTTTTATATGAAACTTCGGAAAATTTCTGCTTTTCGTAGTTAAGCCTTTTACATATTAATACAAAGAATTGATTGCATTTTGGGTAAAACTGAACAATAAGTACTCTTCAGGAATCCCATAACAGTCATTAATAGACACCGGACACGGTATTTTACTTGAAGCTTATAACAATTTTTAATGAAAAACTGTATTAAAATATAATTTGAAACTTTTCAAGTCTAGTATTTAAGACTTTTATAATAATGAGAATAGATTTTGGCTAAAACTGATAAACCGGAAGTGATACTTTATTAAGCTCTGGATAGACTTTCGTAAAAATTATGAGATAATCTAAAATTCTCAAATTTAGTATCTAAAATAGGTATGTGATTGACCAAAAACACATTGTATTTATAAGCATTAAATATATTCTTGGAATTATGTTAATTTCAATGAGAATAAGATCATTAGGAAGCAATTAAATTTATTAGCCTCAATACTCAATTTTGTGTTTGTTTAATTTTTGTGTCGAAGCACTTTTCAAATAAAAAGTTGCTACCACCAGATGTTATCGTTGTGTATTAAAAAATAAGTTAGAAAATATAAATAATATAATTAATATAAAAATACATGGCAACAATTGACATTCGATTGAGAATTATAACGATATGCTGATTTTGAAAAACTGAAAAAAAAGAAGCTTATGGCAACACTTAACACTCTATCTGGAATTCTAAAGATAAGATGCTTTTACAAATTTTGTGCTTATTAAGTGACTGATTTGTTAATCCCACCCATTACCTGACCAGAGGATATACTACGATCGATGCGGTATTTTTAAATCAAAATACGAGAACGGATGTGTACATGAGGCACATATAGTTATGATTCTCCATTGTATGTGAGAATTAGAAGACCGAAAAATGAGTGGTGTTTGTGACTTTTTAAATTATTAAAAAAATCTGAAAGGTTACAGATTTTAAATTACGTTCCAAAGAGGCGATTTTTTTACATTTTTGTGTGTTACCTTTATTTATTAAATGTCATGTTTTTCGCACTTAAACCATAAAATTCAGTTCAAGAGCAATACCGCAAAATAATTTTAAAATGAGCATATTTTTAGAATTTGAGTCTCACGAGCTGGAGATAAAAATGTTTTTTCTGTACAACGTAATCCTTGAGTTTATTAATAAAAATTCGTTAATGTTTTACAAAATATGAAATCGATAATAAAACAAATTCCAGATTTCAAATTTGGGCTTGCTGATGCCCATATTCGAGTGGAAACGTTCAGTATTCAAAATTGTATGGCTCTAGGTACCGTTGTTTTACGATAGTGTGAGAAACATATATACATTTATGCAGAATCTTCATTATTTAATTTCTTTAAATACAATAAAGGGTGATAATATTTGGTGAGAACAATTTGAAAAGTGAAACAATGCTTGTAGTGAAACACCGAAAAATGCCAAAACGAAATTAATAGTCCTTCTGGGCAAATTGCCCCTTTGGACTAACAAATTAAATTTTACTTACAAGCGATCGACAGGAAGTGACAGTCTATTTAAAGCTCGTTGCTATTCCGCGGACGATCTGTAACTGAAGAGGAGTCATGCGCTGGCCGCTTCCAATTTTTTTATTTTACACTTTGAAACCTTGTAAGGTTTCCCTTATGTTAATTAACAGTTATTTTAAGTTTTGTATCTTTCCTATCTTATTCTAATTTCAGCTTACAATTACCTTCCAGAATGTGAATTGAGAAACGCAGATAATGCAAATGAGAATGAGTACTATTTAAGTCGTGACTTAACCGACTTCAAGAGAGAGAGTCTGATTTTCTGACTAACGAGCGTTTGCCTTCTGGCTACATCTCTCTTAGCTGTTGCTACGCTCGGCCATAGCTTAGGCCCTTGCTAGGCTTCGCCGATTTAATTAATACTTAGGGGCCAACTAGTTAGATTCTGATAGTTTCGGCTATATTATTTAAGAGCTTTAGTTAAGTTAATTTGTAGTTCCAATTATTAGTAATTAAGTTCAAGCCCGAGTGGCGGCTTTATTGTAAAGTTCCAGCCCGGAAGTGATTGTAAATATATTTGTAAGGTTTTAGTTTAAACTAACAAAGTTTTATGTTAATTTCTTTTTCCTGTGAACTCTTATTTCAACTTCCCGTTAGAATGAGCGCACGTTTCAGCTTTATGTTAGTTTGACGTGGAGCCAAGTTTTGTACTTAAAAGGTTAGCAAGGAACTTCTCGGTGTGAGAGAGATTTTAGTCTCAGTCACTGCGGCTCTGTTCGACGTTCGCCTGACTAGCTAGTATTTAAATTCTAAGCCTTAGCGCTGTTACGCTGTTACTTATTGAAGAAATCTAAGTGCGTTAGTATTAGCCAAATCTTGCTACGCACCACTGATCGTTTAGCATAGAGGCCAACCTCGCGTTTATAGTTCTGAGAGCAACGACTTCTTAATTTTCTACTTAGCTTTATTTTAAAGTATTTGATTGTTCAGTTTAGACCCAATTGCGGTCATTATTTTGTCATTATTTTCTGTTTTCCTTTCCGAGTTGGGAAGTGGCTGTAAATAGTAGTTAAATAAAAGGGTAATTTTAAACCCCCTCTTACGTGCAGTTATTCTACCATTTAACCACAGTTAT
>KK116575.1:0-20587 GCA_000611955.2 Stegodyphus mimosarum
TTTACAGAATTTACCATGTTCTCAAAGAATACACACAGAATACTAAGTCCTGATAACTATATTGTTTAAATCTGCTCTCTATCAAAACTCACGTAGGCAAACGTAAAATAAGGTTTTTGAATTTATGCGAGTAACAATCTTTTAATTGCCAAATTCCATATTTAAGATTTTATGTTTTTTAATTTAATTTATTTTAGGTCGGACAATTAACTCGTCTCTTCTTTCCAAACAACTGATGAATATCAAGACAAAAAGTATGCCTTAAGATGAGAAATATTTTAGCTATTGCTATTTTGTGCTCTTCTGCAGTTTTTCTAATCTTCAACTGGTACTGGATGTCGAGATATTTTCGTAAGACTTGGAAAAATGGTAAGTGTACGAATTTAAAAAGAATGGTACAGTTTTCTCAAACCATGTCAATATTTTAAATTTGAATGTCTGGGCTTTCTCACTTCATTTGAATGCAAATATTTTTATTATTTTCAAAGCTGTTGTCTATAGAGCACATCTATAAGCAGCCTCATCAATAAAACAAGCAAATCCTTGTATTGAATTTTATGTATGAATTTTACAAAATGTATGGATTTTACAAAATCTACGCCGAATACAAGGTTGTCGATTTGCCTGTTTTTATTTTCCACGTCGGCGTGTTTCTCTTTCGTCTTGAGTCTCATCAATGTGTGCATATCCTCTATTCATCAGTATTGAAGAAGTGATATGCATATTCACAATACTAGCCAGTTAAAAAGCAGAGGGCGAAATAATCCAGAAATTTAATTTTTAATATCCGTGGTCAAGTTCTTACAATTTAACATTTTATTAACATTGAATAAATATTTAAATCGAATCTGCCAGTGAGTTATCGTTTCAAGCCTTAGGGATGCAGCTAAATCTTGCATTGAATAATTTCTTAGAGGTTTTGTAATTACTACAGAATATTCATTAGGAATTTGAGCTAATTAATTTAATGCAAATTTCTTTGAATAATATATTTATATCTGCAAGGATTTATTTTATTCTAACCAATTATTTTTAGTTTCCCTTTCTTCTGCTGATTTCAATTTCCTGCCGGACTGTAAATTTGTTATGACGTAGACGATAATTCTAAACATGTTTCAGAAGCAGTATTTAATAGCTCCGGTTCAAGAGTTCGGAAAGGGTAGTAGTAGACTATGCTTCGTGTTTGAATTTATCTCTCCAGCCGGTGTCAGACATCCGTTGGATTTATACTGATATTTCCAGGCTCGGCTTTGCTGTGAGCAGCCGACTTAGCGTTTAGTTAAGCTAAGGAGTCAGTCGTTAGATAACGTATTAGTGATTTGTTACATTCTCATTTTCTTTTAATTTATGTCAGCCACAAGTGATAGTGATTTGTGAGCACGACGTGCGTTCATCTCCTTGGTTATTCTCATCTTGAATTGTTGGGTTTCGGAGGAAAGAATTTTTTCAGTCGTTTGAGGGAGAGTCAATAATCGTCCTTCAATCAAGAAATGCTCAGGTGTTAAAAGTTCTAGTTCATTCGGATCGCTGAAAACATAAATGAGAGATCTAGAGTTGATAACTGCCTCTGTCTATATCAATATTACTTCCAGTTCTTGAAATGAAACTGATGTTATTCTTAAGATTCTCCTCAGAGACATCTTCACTCACTAAGAGTTTCCAAAAACTACCACACCAGGCAGCTCTTTCAACGATAAATTTCCATTTGATAGATAACTTCGCAAATAAATTTTGCACTTCTTCCCCTCTCATGATTTTTCACAGCAGATTCAGTTCTCGGTTTTCCTCGTAGAATGTCTTTGCATTATCACTATAGATCACACTGCAGATGTAGAAATGTCTGAGTGGTTAAGTCAAAGAACCTCTATGTAAAGAAGGAAAGGCTCCACAGACGTAATGTAAACCATTTTGTCTGCAACGCCGCTACAAAAAAAAGGGAACATTCGCCAAGGGATTTGGCGACGGAATCTGTTGGCGAGAATTTCCCCTCTGTGATGTGCCGGTTCTTTTGTATCTAGCCGACATTTTCCTCCTCCGCAACGTGTATAGGAAATTGAGAAACACGGGTTAAGATGAATCGTTCTTTGACTTGTCGCGATAATTTAAACTCGGAAATGATGAAATATTAGGTGAAGTTTCACTTTCACTGGCTGTTGAACTTCCATTGTCCATATCGCTACTTGAAACCAAAGAACCTATTCTTTGTTTAAACTCTTGCTAAACGTAACGGTGGAACCTGTCCAAACCAACTTCGACATTCAGCTTCGAGCTTTGGCGCTTTTTGGCGACAGATATTTCACGCATACGCAGTTGTTTCCCTTTTCGTTGGAAGGGAGCCACTTCTGCTTCTGCGAAGTTTTCCTTCTTAACAGTACATATTCTGTGGTTAAGTCAAGAGTCAATTCCAAATGCATCGCTCTAGTTGCGGCGCAAGTGAAGAGCAGTAAATAAGTCTTCTCCACGGTATCTCTAGCTTTAACATATAAGGATCCTAAGTAATCCAATTCAGCCATTTGAAAAGGATATGTCTCTGATATTCTCTCAACTGGCAGTGGCGCAGGAATCTGGGTCACTGGCTTCATTCGAAATTTCTGTCATAAATCGCATTTATGTATAATACTCTTAATTCTTTTCTGGCCCTTAAAACCCACTTTTTTCTTCCTAAGATTCGTTAGTGTTTCTGCTACACCTTCATGTTTTATTCTTTCATGGCAATCCTAAATGATGAGACCAGACAAGTGATAAGCGCTTGGAAACAAAAGTGGGTGTACTCCTTGGTGCGAAAGATTAGCATATTGAAGACGCTTTCCGATTAAAATTATTCGTCTTTCATCCAGAATAGGATTGAATTGCCTAATGATTGAATTTCTTGGCAATAGTCTGTAATGTCTAGTTATTTAATTTTCAGAGTGATAACTGAAGTAGGTGCAAGAACTAGGCAAGAGAAGGTTAAAAGAACCCTTTATTTAACTTTTTAAAAATTCACAATGCGTCGACTTGACACTAACACACTACACGGAAGCTCGGGCGGTAATTCAAGTAACAAAAATTAAACTTAAAATTCAAAGATTAACACAACAGCAGACTTTTCCCCAGGGTTGAGAGAATCCTGGCAGCAAAGTAAAAGCAGTAACGCTGCTTTAACCAGCAATAAATGCAGAAACAGAAGTTCACGATGCAAATGTACAGTGTTTCGTTTCCTTCTAGAGTTCAGCATTTAAACCTTTATTCCTAATGGTAGAATTTGCATTCCTTCACGCGCGCTACCAAATTTAAATTTTCTCGCATTAACAATCAGGGGAATGAAGGCTTATAGGAAAGAAAGCATAAACTTAACTGGTGAGTGAAAATAAATATATATCCCTACAGCTGCCCCTGCCAGAATTTAGCTGACTTGGAAAAAAGGTCCTCAAAGACCTGATTAAAAATGTTAAATTCTACATCCAACAGGCCCTGAGCCCCGTTTGCACACAAGTACTAAATTTTATCTTAATTACACCGCAAATAATTTTCTTTACGTCTATTGCTTCATTCTTGCTCATTAGGGCATTCAGTCACCTGGGAGGAATAACTACGAATACATGTTTTCATCCAACAATAAATAACATTTAATTTTCGCAATACATTAACCATTATATTGGAGCTTCTTACCATCTCTTGAATTTACCGTAGCTTTCTTAAATTTACTTAACTTTACGGATTTTACGGGTCACATTTACCCATTACACATTCATGCTTTAATTTCAACTTAATCGCCTTTGGCTCTCCGCAATGTGTGGTGAAACATTTTGAAAACGCAAGTGCAATATGTAAAAGTGTTCAAACGCTCTACCTAAATACACATGAACTTTGTTAGCATATAGCAATCTTCTTAGACACATCCTAAATCCAATTCTTAATTCTCTATGAGTTAGTAAACTTAAAAATTAACTGGAGTGTAGGTAGAGAGCCTTAGAAAACACATGCATATGAAATTTATTACATTCGGCTTAGACACATGCAAGCTTTCGCTCAAAATCGCCTGATTTTGACTTGGCTAGCTTTCCTCTTATACAATCTCTAAATTTTCTGTTTAATACATTAACTTTTAAACGCATTAACTTTACATTTTGAGGTGTAGCTCTAATACTTATTATATATGATCTTTGAGTTTTAAACCTACATTTGTAGCATCATTTACTTTAACAACAGATATTTTAACATTTTACAATCAATTTTTTGCCATATAATAAAGAATAAAATGAAAATTTTACTTGAAGCCTTTTCTTGCCAAAAGTGCGAACCTAAAACCAAATTTTTATTAACAAGCTCTTGTAACAAGCTGCTTGTAACGAAGCTCTAACGAAGCTGCTTGAACGAAGCTCTAACGAAGCTGCTTGTAACGAAGCTCTAACGAAGCTGCTTGTAACAAGCCAGAACTTTTGGCGTTTAACGTAAACAATTAGTATTTCGACAAACAAAACGAACTATTTCATCTCTACATTAACATTACATTTTTAGAATACAACATGGACTTTTTGCTTAGCCAGATAAAACTAAAAAAACTTAAAAAAAATTGACTTTCATATAATAACTTTGTATTTTACACTTTTCATGTAACTTTACAAAACATAACATATTTATTGAAAAATTCACTTACCTTTGTTTTTCCTTGCCTGGTACTCCACCATTCTTTCGTTGCGAAACTCCTTCCAGGTCATACTGGCACACTGGCAATCTTCAGGCCTTGCTTTCTTTCCACAGGTTCAGGTTGGTTATTTCATTTCCCCCTCCGAGTACCCACTTCTTAAGCTCGTTTTCTTTTGATGGCAGAAAAGCTGGTTTTTGAGCGTCGGTAGTCGTGGACTCTTGCCTGCTGACTCTTTGTTGTTTTGGTTGCCGCTGTGGGCCTTGAGTTTCGGGTTGTCTTTTTCTCATTTTACCCACCGGTGGCCTTGTTTCCTTTCCGTATACCGCTTCCTTGAAATATCACGTGGTTGTCTGCTGCGAGACCTTGTCAGGGCACGGCTATCTTTTTTCCTCGCTGGGACCTTCCTTCTCGAAGATCCCTCTCCCTTGAATTTTTTTTAGCTGACCTTCCGAATGTTTGGGTGTTTTATTCTCTGGAATTTTTCAGCTTGTCTGAAGTATTGTCTTCTGGTTCGTTCTTTTCCTTTCTGCAGCTGGTGGAAGCTCTGGTGGGGCCGATGTCGCCTTTGAGGTTGCCGCCTCTCTTGATTCGCAAGCCTGCAAGAAGCCATTCAAAACATCAACAGTAAGTTCATAATAGTGTTTTAATTGATCCGGACTGGCCTTTATTCTTTCGCCCGTATCCGAAGTAATATATATAACAGCACCAACGATATTTTGTACTAGATGTAGCCCCTCAAACTTATGAGCGAATTTCGCTACAAAATTCTCTGGTGCGTTGGACAAAGTAAATTTTCTTTTCAGCACCTTATACCACACTTTAAAATCTGATTCACGGCGTCTTCTATCATAATATAGCTTTTGATGCCCTCTTCCTACATCAGAATTCTTCAAAGCTTCGTCGGTCAGCTTTTGAATATTTTGCTGTTTAAATTCCTTCTCCCGTTCTTGGACGAAAAAAGTTTATCAACGGTGTCAAAATCTTCCTACCCAGAAATAATTCAGCGGGCGTTTTACCCGTCGCTTGGCAGTTAGTACAGCATAGGCTAGTTCATCTATGCAGCCATCCCAGAGCATATGATAATTTTTGACATAACTTCTAATTATTTTAACAATGTTTTTATTAACTCTTTCCGCGATGTCTGACTGTGTTCTGTAGGGGACCATTTTCATATGCCGCATGCCAAGCCGTTTACACACATTCTAAAAAATTTGACTAACAAATGCTTTACCATTATCATTTATTTCTTTTGACGGTGCAAGGTATTTTAAGACATATCTATGTAAAACCGCATCTGCGACTATTTTATCCGACGCTCGCTTTAACGGAATTATTTCTACCTACTTCGAAAAATGATCAATGTTTTCGCCAAATCTGGTGGTAAGGGTTCATCCCATTTCAGTATTCTCTTCCACTGAGAGTACTGAAATGGGATGAATTTCCATAGAGGATACTGAAACGGGAAATCCATTTCACTCTTCTGAAGAACACTGAAATGGGGTTCATCCTATTTCAGTATTCTTCAGAAGTATCATTTTCGCCCTTATTGTGAACGGAGAAATAAGTCCAATTGGATCAAACAGCTTTATAAAAGTTCTTATTACACATCTTCTCTACGATTTGAAGTCATATACATTGTTCGTATTCATCAGGTTTCGTTGTAAATGCTTATACTGTCTTCCTCAGAATTCCAGCAATAACCAAGTACCTTACAGGGCGAAGAACTAGAAGCAATTTTCTCAATGAATCGATCTTGAAGTAAAGGTATATTTGTTCGCTGTTTCCTCATGTTAAATAAAGCTTCCCCTAAAACGAATTCCACCTGCCGATGTATTTCAAAGGCAGTTTCTTTATCTTGCAAACTATGGATAACATATAATTTGTTACTTAGGATGTTAATATCTTCAACATATAATTTGTTACTTAGGATTTGGAACGCAACTGGGTAGTTTCTTTCATACTTACTTACGTGGTCTTTCAATGTTACATTTAGGAAGAATGGACTTGATCTTAGTCCAAAACTAACCCGCGTCATTCTCAGTACTTGTGGTTCCATGTTCGTATCATCTTTAATCCACAAAAATCTGACAGCATCTCTGTCTTCCGATGCTAATGCTATCTGCAAGAACGCACTTTCAATATCAGTTGTTAAGGTGACCCTGTTCAACACGAATTGAAGAAATAAGACCAACAAATCTGGCATTAAATTTCGACCGCGGTTCAGACAGTCGTTAAGGGAAACAAGAGTTTATTACACTAGAAAATGCATCAAAAACAATTCTCATTTTTGTAGTTAATTTATCTTCACGAATTACTGCTTGATGAGACACATAATAAATTTTAGTTTGACTTTCAGACATACTGGAATCAACCCTTCGTCTATTCCTTCTGCAACGTGCAAAATATCACATTTAAAGAAAGTCGTATCACCGTAATGTGTACTTGTGCTTCACAGAAGTGCGTAGTCATTGGGTTATTTGGAAGCAGGAGGTGTGAAAAATCAGTGATGCCCGTGCCGGGACTCGAACCACGGACCTCTCGACTATGCTTCCAAATTACACCACGAAGGCATGAGAAAAAAGCGGGAGAAATACCTTATATACTCCCCCTTAGTCGCCAAATCCCGGCGGTGGAGAATCATCATCCACCACCTTTTTTTGTTCGGGCGCCACTTGTAGAGATATTAAGCATTTTTTGAAAGCAGGAGAGATAAAAAATGAGCACTGCCCTCGACGGGACTCGAACCACGGACCTCTCGAATACGCACCAAGCGTGCTGACCACTACACCACAAAGGCATGTAAAGAAGGTGGGAGAAATAACTTTAAGTGTTATCATCTAAATTGCTGCTACGATTCTGAAAGAGAGTTAATTAGTTTAATGCCTTCATGCGCTAACCTTCAAGATATCTACGCCTCCGTCCATCTACGTGCGCAATCTGGAATCAGCGAGTCACCTACATCGAATCGTGTCGTCAACTTGTAACACACAAAACAAGTATGTTACATGTTTTAAATGTTTAAAGTCAAAAGTATGTTACATGTTTTAAATGTTTAAAGTCAAACTCCATTCTTCGAAATTTAATCCAGCACATACGGTGATTTAATAGGTGCAACGTAATACAACAGCAATATGAAAATGAAAAAACAAATCGTATCATAAATTGCTGCGAGTGGTTTAAAATGAAATCTAGGGCTAGCTGTCTAAAATTTATCCAGCGTTTGTTTATAGTGAAATGACGACTGTTTTCAGAGTGCCAAAGTTTCATGTCATTCCAGTGCTTTCAAGGTCATCGAAGTGCATCTTGATCCGGTTCTTACGCGAATAAATTAGGATCTTTTTTTGCAAGATTAAAATTACACTTGAAGTAGGTGCCAGAAAATTATTTTCACTTCTGCTTTTGCGTAATTAAATCTGATATTTTTCTTACTAGCACTGTGATATGAAAAAATATAATGATATTAGAAATTCGAATTCTAATAATTTAGTAAAGCAAGTAAGGAATTGTTATATTTTTCAGTTATTTTGAATTTTTATTGAAAGTTTTGAATAATTTTATAATTATTCTAAAAATTGGAAAAGTGGATTTAAAAAATAAGTGAAATTGGTACAGATAAGTAATACGAAATTGTGGTAAATGCGTGTTAAAATTTATGGGTGACTATATGTTAAGTATAGCGTACTACAGTAGTATCAAATTATCGATCTGATCTTGGGGGATATACCAGTCAAAAAGGAATGCTCTCCGAAGTTCCGGCAGACATGTAGGAGGAGGTTGACGGGCTGCAACTCGTCGGCCAAGCATGTCCCACACGTGCTCTACTGGATTCAAGTCAGGTGACAATGCTGGCTGGTCCATACGGGTGATATCCTCCGATTGAAGGCATTCGCTTACGATGTTTGCACGGTGAGGACGGGCGTTGTCATCCATAAACACAAATTGTGAGCCCATGGCGCCCCGAAACAAACGTACATGTTGTTCCAGAATGACGTCCCGATAGATTTGGCTTGTCATGGTTCCAATTCGAACATGCAGGTCAGTTCTGGAACCCAGAATAATTCCACCCAAAACGAGCACTCCTGCACCACCGTAACAGTGTCGTTCAATGATGTTTTCTTGGTAACTGGTACCTGGAGCTCTCCATATGAAAGTCCGGCGAGAGTCAGACTGAAAGCTAAACCTGCACTCGTCGGAAAACACCACACAAGCTCACTGTTGCGGTGTCCACAATGCATGCTCTCTACTCCAGGCTAACCGCAGGCGACAGTGAGTTGCAGTAAGTGGAACGCATCTGACAGGTCTACGAGCATATAGACCCATCTGCCCTAAGCGTCTGTACACGGTTTGCCTTGAAATTGTCGTACCAGTAGCCGAAGAGAGCCGACGAGACAGGTCTGAGGCTGTGTTCCGCCTGTTTCTTTTGGCAGTCACTGCCAAATGCCGGTCCTCATTCGGCGTTGTAACGCTGGGGCGACCTGTGCTGTAACGTCTATTCACATTACCATCATCTTGGAATCGTTGCCAAAGCCTGGAGATGAAACTCTGGGCAATTCCAAGTTCCTCTGATACTTCCAGTTGGATACGCCCACATTCCAGACGGCCGATAATTCTACCACGTAAAAAATCATCCAAATGCGTCCTTTGTGTCATAACTATTCGGTTATTGCACTGAAATGCTTATAAAGCGCCTGCGAACAATTTTGTATTCCTTATATATCACTCTCTTACACTCTCATCATTGTGATGTACCATCGGTGTCATCTGGTTACTTCCTGACATTTGCATATGATTCTTGAAAATGTGTGTAGTGATTTTACAGGTGATATATTTATTTTAGAGTTCGATTTCCGCGTGACTCCAAATTATCCTTAATTTATGGACATGAGTGTAGTATCATAAATATTTATGCGTATTACATTTAATTATAAGTAATGAATACTTAAAAGTTTTTATTTGTGATATTCTGTGGTAACAAGTATTATGATTATGTGAACTCTCAAACAAAAAGACTTTTGAACTAAAATGCTGAAAAATTTAAACTCTAAAAACTATATTTATTTTTAAAAGATTGATATTAAAAAGTTATACTTTATAGTTAATTAATTATGTTGATGAAAATTTTATGATTTACGCTTTTCTTCATTTGCTACTGCTTTAACGCTTTTTCTTTAAAAAGGCTCTCTGTCGCTACTCCTTTTTCTCCTTGATGGGGGGGGGGAATATGTAAGATATAATAAAATACTATGGCTACGTTAAGAAATAATTGGCAACCTCAAAATTAATCGTTCTAGATGTGGTGATCTCCCCCCCCCCCAAAATTCGTCTGTTCTCCCAAATTCGAGATCATTCCAAATTACATAACACTGCTTGAAAAAGGTAACTAAAACTAAAATTAACCAATCGCGACTTAGATTCACATATGCACCTACGAAGTATAAATACCGAGTCACGAGCAATGACCATTTCTTTTTCCTCCTGACTTCTGCCCTGAAAACAACTGTATGCCACTACGCTTCCCTGCCTGAAATGAAGTCGTATCTTTTCCCCTGTTACATAAAAATTTATTCTATTCGACGATGATAAAAAAGCAATTTTTTTGACAAAGAGATGGTTTGAAGTGTGTAAAATAAAGGTGGGGATTCGCCGAAATTGGTTTTCTTAAAGTCTTCTTCATGTCTTCAACTACGCCTTAAAATATCACACACACATATAAATACGTATATATCGAATAATGTGATTTCATTTGTGTAGAGGAAAACATTGGAACTTTTAACAGATTTCGATATTGTGTGGATGGCTGAGAATACCGTAGTGGCTTGAAGGTAGTACTGAGTGGAAAAGTATGATGACGCATTTAGCATAATTGAGCTTGAAGAATCACAATCTTTTTTTTTAAGTATATCTAATAATTTTTTTTTTCAAATAAGATATTTCTTAATTATGGCAGAATACAATAAGTTCCATTTTAAAGCACGATGTCATCTTACGCAAATAAACAGCAGCGAGAAAAAGTAGCGTGTTGCCAGCAGGACAGCGTAAGCGAAAGAGAACGCAGTAGTTCAAAGGAAGACGGGAGGACTTGATGATTTCAGTTCGAGTTAGAAAGTTTTGGTTTACAACTATTTGACTGGGCAGGAGGTATCTGCATTAAAACGTTACATAATTTCGAATGATCTCGAATTTGGGAGAAAGGATAAATTTAGGGGGAAAGCATTAAATGTCGAATGTTAATTTTGAGGTCGCCAATGACTATTTAAAACGGCTATCATATTTTGTATATCTTACATTACATAATAGAAATGTAGAAAAATCCTAGATGTGCTCAACAGTGTCATGGGGGAGATAACTCTCCCTAGTGCTGGATCTGAGGATGCTGCTTGAGTTCACTGCAAATCAGAAAATCAATTGCAATTAAAACTGCATTTCTGTGACGAAAACTAATCCTGATAACTTTGATTCCCGCTCAAGATAAATACGATAAGCTGTCGTGGATGGCGATCTTCGAGTAGAACTTCATAGTGAAACTCATTGAAATGGTTCATAAAATCGCAGTAGTGGGAATTTTTATAGCAAGATAAATCAGTATTTTCTTGGCTAGGTCAAGATTTGAATATTTCGCGATAACCGCGAAAAAACATTTAATCACTCTTAATGTCTTGTCTCTCACGTGATCAATGTGATGAGTCCAAGTTAACCAATTATTAATAATGATCCCCAAATATTTAGCACGAGAGACAAATGAGACTGGTTCGTTAAATAGAAACGTCCTGCTCTGATACTGACATTTCATTTTCGTGTCCTGGTGATAAGTAGTTGTGATTTGGTAACAATAATTTTTACTTTGCACACCAATCTTCTATTTGAGGGATGAAATCTTGTTTTTTTAACTGCATGGTTCACATCAGCAGACTTTACTGTCAAGCCAGTATCGTCTGCATAACAGGCAAAATTTGAATAGTTGTTCTGGAATTTCAGAAAATCGGCAGCATAAAACACCTAGAGGATGGGTCCTAAGACTGAACCTTAAAGAATACCGCTTAATACAGTTCGTTCAGTGGAGAAGACATCTCTCACACAAACCTTAAAAGTTCTATTTATGATGAAGGAATGAATGATAGGTAAAAGCTCGCTTGCAAAGTTTCAATCGATTAATATGGAGATGAGACCCTCATGCCAGCTGCGGTCGAAAGCTTTCGCAACATCTAACATGAGGATAGCGGCGTTTAATTTATTGTGAAGTGCTGTTGTGTAAATGCTTAGAACGTCCATCCATTTTGAGGAAACCGTCGAGCCGGATTAAATTCCATATTTATTTAAATTCTCATTTGCGGCCACAATTCACTTGCCACTCAAGTCGTGCCAGAACATTTTGTAATTTTGATACTACAGCGATAGAAGCGACCACTGCAGCAAAGTTTCTTAACAACATGAAAGCGTAAGGGAAAAGGGAAATGTGTCACAGTAGTAATGCAGAGGAAGAAGGGAGGGAGTGGAAAAGTTTCAGTTCCGGGGAGTTTGGGGCTTACAATCATTTGATTGGGCAAGAGACATCTGCATGAAGCGGTAGGCATAATTCACAAATGCACATCAGTATCGCCACTGAAGGAGGGGTTTCAAAAATGGACCAATGAGCTTTGAAACTGTGGATATGAACGCATGTCTTTGTTTACGTTTTATTTTGCGTTTGTTTCGCGATTATAGATGTATGACATATAAATGCTGCTATCATTTTAGTAGAAAATCTCCTAGCGCTTTCATTTTGTAAGTTTATTTAATCGTCAACATTTCCCTTTCGCGAAGCTTTTCACGCACAGATATTCAGTATTCATATTCGTGACATATTATCGCTCTTTATATCAAAAAAGTGACTTCAGGTACAATTAGTCTCGAATATTATGCATTTACTAACACCCGTGGATTAAGAGAATTCAAATGTATAACTTTTTACTGAGCCGAGAGTAACGGGAAGTATTTCAGTGAATCTAGTAATTTTTTATCTCGGTGTTTGCATTCCTTTGATTCTGAAAGTGTAAGATTGAAAATATATATTGTGAATGATCTGATTATACCTATTATTAACGTTAAAAGTTATATGAAAAAAGTAAATACATTCGTTATGAATAAGATAAAGCGATTCTGTTAGACGAGTATTTCTTGTGGAAGCAATACATTTAAGAGTGAACCGTCGTTAATGTGAAATTTAACACACTAAATATGTTGGAATGCAAATTAGGAAATATCACTTTGAATAAAACTGTGCATTGGCTATTATTACAGAACATCTTTTTCATATAGACAGCCATAAAAAATGCTAAGACTATTTACATATATAATTATGTCTGTATTTGAACTAACTACGGAATGAAAAATTTCACAAGAAATCCACGATGCGTTCATTATTTTGCACAGGAAAATGCGTCTCAAAATATTTTCAACCGTCTTGCTTAACGCTCGGCAGAGGTCATATGAAATGACATAAATATTACCAGAAACCCACTGGTCCAGTCTAGAAGCCACTCCCTCGGTGGCGATACAGATGTGCACTTACGAAATATGCAGGCGGTACGTTAAGATCGCATCATTTATTTCAACGACGCAATTCAGACTTGCAGCGCTATTTTTAAGACAGAGAGATGAATTTCTTAAATTAAATAAAATGAAAAGATTTTATAGCCAATTCAATTTAGAAGTTTGCTTTCATTGTTTTTATCTTACACAGTCCCCCCCCCCTTTCAAAAAGAAAAAGGAGGAGCGATAAAGAAGCATTTTTGAGAGAAAAAGCATTAGAGCAGCAAAATACGAAAGGAAATTTTGAAAATAAACAATATAAAATTAGCTTTTGCACAGTTAAAAATTCATAATACGTAAAATTTTGAGTTCAATAGTAATTTTAAGCACTATTGCACATTTTTAAAGTCCTATTAAGATTTGCGTCTGATTTGTAAAATGTTCTTGTTTCTGGAACTTTCACATAACAATTTTGATACTTCAGGGAAGGATTTCCAAAAATGTTTTGCATACAGTATCACAATCATAAAAATTTTATACGCCCATTAATTATTACGAATAATAATAAACCTTAAAATATTACACTATGCTAATTTTCACATTTATAAGTAATATTTTATCATTTATAATAGCATTATTGAAATTATGGTTTTTTTACTTTTATTATTACATTTTACAATTTTCTTATTTTATACAAACTGGAAGAATTTTACACAAACTAGAAGATCCCATAGTTTTCTTCATCCAACTACACATCCACACATATCCAGCTATTTGGGCATAACCACTTTAATGAACTCGCGTACTAAATTTTCATGAGTGGTAAAACTTTGGCAGTTACTCAGAACGGTTTCCGTTCCTTGTTTAAAGACAATTGGCCTTTTGAACTGCACTATACACTCCATTATATTAAAAAAAAATATCAATCCATTATATGCAAAAATAAAAATCCTATATAAAAAATTAAATAAAGTGGGAGCCTTCAAAGTTTTATATTTTCGGATACGAGGAGGGTAAAAGGAACAAATAACAGAGGTAAAAACAGGGCCTATGTTTCTGAAGCAGTACCATCTCAACAACAACAACTTTATATTTAACATACAATTATTGATAATTACGAGTGTAACATTCATTTACCATAATTCCAAGCAAATTTTAATACATTTTACTCTTAATTAAATTCTCATGTATTATTACGATTATTCAATTTCTTATACATTAATTTTAACAATATTTAATGATCTCCCATTTAATAATTATTTCATTTATATTTCATATACGTTAAGATCGCATATAGACACCATTCTCAAAATAACTAGAAAATACTTCAAATTCAAATTTTTAAACAATAATCTTATTTACAAAATAATTCCAAAATTCTTAACATTAATTCAAAATTTTTGACAAAACTTATACTTACTAATAACAATAAAAATTTAATAATCTTCCCTGAATAAAAATCTTAGAAAACTTATAATTTTAATTTGATATTTTCATAAAGCAACGCTACCTTTTTCGAATTAAAGTCAATTTTTTAAGAAAACATTATCTTTCCAGATTTCACAATACAACCAATCAAAACATATTTTGTCAATATCGTCACTTGATTACCTCAATGGAAACAACTTTGGATATTTAATTTAGAACCGAAGAAAATAATCACATTTCGACACCACTTTTGATAATGTATATATATACTTTCCAAATAAGTTAAGCATTGTTTAAGATGCCGTTAAATCATTGTCATACTTGTTGAAAAACACACTGCTGTTAAAACGAAATTTTCGCGCACCTTAATGCGAAATTGAATGACCTTGGCCTGATTCGGAATTCCAAGTAGTGGTGAACCACTACCAAGGCCAAGGAATTCCGAATCAGGCCAAGGTCCGTATCAGGCCAAGGTCCCTGGATTAGTTGTATTGGGAGTTCACGCACTGAGACACGTCTATCGGTTCGAATATCGGCTGCGCCATAAAATGTAATGACAGCACACCATATTTGAATACTCAAAGATCTAATTTTTAGAATGATGAACTTGCAGATACCATTTAACAGAAATCCAATTGAGGAAATAAATTTTTCCATTGGAGGCTAGTAGCACATAATCCAATCCTGTCTGGCTGAATTGAAAATAAACGCATTACGCATAGACGCTGCTCTGTCTTTCCTTGCCTTATATATATAGAAGATATAACTATATTTATTATATATATAGAAGATATAACAAAATACGATCGCTAGTTTAAAAAAAAATTGGTGACCTCAAAATGAACTATTCTAGATTTGCTGCTCTCCCCCTAAATTTATGTGTTCTCCCAAATTTGAAATCTTGCTATGTTATATAACGCATCTCGAAAAATGAAACCCAAAATTAACCAATCAAAATTAAACAAATACCGCTCGCAAGAAATGACGTCGTTCTTTTCCTACCTCCTGCCACGCGCAAGATATCTTGAGATTATTATAAATGATGAACTCAACGTGGAAACAGCACATTGAGCATGAAAGGGATGGTTAAAGTCATGAAGAGCTTATTCCCTATCATCGAAAAATACTCCAAGCTCACCCTGGAAAAGAAAAAACTCATTTATCTGGTTACAATTCGACCTATTATGTCATATGCCTCCATCGCCAGGACGTCAGCCACCAAAAGTGATAGGAAACAACTGCAAAACCGCTTTCTGAGGATAGTCACAAATGCTTATCCTTATGTAAAAGAAACAAGCGTCTTCACGAGGCTCTAAAGCTTGACAGAACTGAAGAATTTTTACGGAAAGTTAATACTTTTTTCTATGACTTTGCTAAACAGTGCGACCATATTCAATTTATTCCACTATGAAATCTTGCAAGAGGACCGACAGTTAAAGACCTTACGCTGCATTTCTTCTTAGTGGAAACCAACAGTTTCCAACTTAAGTGACTTTGAACTATGTTTATCTTCAAAAGATTTCTGTAAACAGTTCATGCTGCAGATCGAGAGGTCAGCACCCGGGAGGGTGACTACCCCTGTGACACACTAAGTCATGCCTCTAGAGTGTTGTAAATATTTTTCTGTACGTATTCCTGTATATTTGGACTTGTAAATACTTTAGGATTCCAAACCACATACTTTCAGAATTTCCCTACCTGCATCGCTCATCGAAGCATCTAACTGAGACAGCCGGAAAACAACCTGCATCCTTTGCAGGTTAATTGCGGCAAACAGAGGAAGTTGGAGTTGAACTGTCAACTACATGCTTCTCTGCTTTTCTTCTTATTATAAACTGACGTCGTATCCCCGTTAACCTGTGTATACAAGAAATTATTATAATTGGTTTTGATCAAAAGGTAGCTTGTCGACGAAGAATTATTCTAATGTGCCTAGAAATAAAGGCAGCAATTAGCTGAACTTAGTTTCGTATTAACATCTTCTTTCCATCTGGCCATTCTGCCATCACGACTACACATTAAAATATCGTATCATACTTTTGGTGGGGCCAAAAAAGGAGGTGCACAACTACATGTCATAGTAGTCCTATATACAAAATTTGAACGCTCTGAGGCTGCTCGTTTTTGAGTTGTGCGAGATACATACTGTTGCGTTATACGGGTTCGTGGATTTGAGAGTATCCGATGAAAATACGATGCAGAACAATAAAAAGCACAATTTATTTACAAGAATCACTATTTACAGCACAGTTCCGAAATTACCTTTAACAGCGTCGAAAATCTACAATAAATACGCTGAAACAATTCAGCAACACAGCTTCAGGCTGTAACTGTAAAGGTAGCTTCACGGCAACACTAAACTTATAATAAACACCGTGGAACAATCACCAATGCACTGTCAAGCTATACTGTAAAGGTAGCTTCACGGCAAAGCACTATCCCGATCGCTTTCCGTTCACAAAACTCTCGCGTAGCTTTAGCACTCACAGTAAGCAGCTATTCTCATAACTCTCACAATTAATCACACTGCCGGCTCTCAGAAACGCAAGGGTTTATATAGCTTTTCCTTAGGTTCCACAGGTTTCGAGAAATATCTCGACAGGAAATTATTCTAGAAGCTTCCCGACTGGACCATGGGATATCGCCAATTTGGTCGCCAAGTGGGCGATAAAGTCGCCAATCTGGCAACCATACCATACACTATTTTATGACAACCCTAGTGCTATGCCGGAAAGCTTACATCCAGGCGCAACCGCCAAATTTTTCGCAACAATACGTACGTACTTAGGTACGGACGTCACGAAAAAATCTTTTCTGAATCCATATTAAATCAATTTTAAAATCCGTTTGGGTGAAAAACTGTCCTTTACTCTGTCCTTAGGTACAGATGTCACGCAAAAACATCGTGAAATTGCATTCGATAGCGATTAAAATGGATATTTTCGTTGAAATATTGTTTGGGTTGCTGCTTGGTCTCTGTCAGCCATGAAATTAACTTTTTAAGAAATAAATTAAAAGAAAATCGTGTTGCTATGACTGTGAACGCTTATCGAAATTAAAGTCATTTATTGCAGGTGATGGAAGTCAGTTGACGAATTTGCCCCCTAATCAAGCTGTGCCTGTTGAATAAACTCGCTACGCCCCAGTTACGGCGGTGCTGATTAGTGCGAAACTTTCTCTCTCTTCTAAAAGAGAAAATAATAGTACGAAAATAATAAACTTATTTATGATAATATTCATCCGTATTTTTTAATAGGTGTAGTATTTTCATCCGTTGAAGACTGCAGATCTGCTCTTCAGTACGATGCTTTTATGTGTGACCAATGCAAACCCAAAGAATCCAAGGTATTTCTTTTATCTAAAACTGTTCTCGGTATATCTGTAGTTTTTTAAATGACTGTTAGAATTTTATTACTAACGGTCATTTTTACTTGTCATTAAGATTATACGTGCATGTATTGAAATACATTTCATTCGACCAATATATCTGCATCGTTAATAGGGTATTTTTAAGTCTTCCGTTGTTTTGATATAATTAGTTATTCGTTCAATACAATTTTGCTAATAAATTTTTTGGTACTTACGTACTATGACGACTACCTTGGCGACATTTGGAGATAAAAATCTTCATTGGCATTTTTTAGTTTATGTTTATAAATTAAATAAAAGAACTTCATCAAAGAAAATTAATTTAAATTCTTTTAAAAATGAAAGCCCCAATTATAAAAGAACAAAAACTTAATATACTAAAATCCCGAATATATATATATATATATGTATACATATAAAAAAATGATATACCAAATACGAATAGAAAAAATTAATCTTTTTTTATTTTTACTACTGTAAATGATAATTAACAATTATTAAACTAACTTCTGAATAAGCTTCGGTGAAAGTTACATAAATAAATTATATTTTTGATACATAATATGCGTACAAATTTTTAAAAAATTGAGAGGCATTTAGTGTTAACTTTAAATAACAGATGGCAGCACAATATAGTTAACTTACTTAAAACTGGTTAAAAGAAAATATTGACGTTAATGATAAGGAAAATGGCGGGAAATAGCTTTCAAAATAGCATCAAAAGGCTTTTCTTCCTTTTTCCGCCAAATAAATTCAGCTAAATAGGTATCCAAATGATGGCGGCTTGTCCCACGTTGTCGCTTGTTCCTCCATTTTGCGGAACCCCACATCCTTTCAACATGTTGCGTATGAGTCTGTGTAGATGGGTCAACAAAATTGTATCGATGATTCACCTTAAAATGTTCAAAACCGGCAGCAATGAGCTCTTCTGTTTGATATCCAGGCCAGGAATCTGACATTATTGTTGAGCCTTCAGCAATATTATTTTGGATTTCATGCATTAATGTTGTCGCTTTCCGGTCTGGAACTCTGACTAGAAATGTTTCTTTTGTTTCTCGGCAAATTCCACCGAAGACCCACTGTTGTGGCATGATACGACCTTGATTATTCTTTCGACGCGTAAAAAGGCTTTCGTCAATTTCGACAATCATTCCGGGCCCTCCAATTTTAATCTTTCGATTATCCTCCAAATCCTTCACACACACTTCACGCATATAATTATTCCAGTCAATAACCGTCTTATCGGATAAATCCAACTGATGTTTGCACCATTTAATGGACGACTGTTCATATGCCCAAAAGTAAATAAATCTTAAAGCTTTTAAAAATTCAATACGACTGTTTTCAAACCACGTACCAGTTCGGACACCAAACTTTTGTTGACAATTTTTGACATTGCATTTCCAATAAAATCCTGAATTATAAAATTTCATATCATGGCCGTTTTTACAAATGCGTTCTTTAGGTAAAATTCCAGCCTCTCTGAAGAAGTCTATCGCTTCTTCCTCATTTGAAGGAAGCTGAAAAATGTTGATATCCATTCGGAAAAAATAATCGCAAAAAGTTTCACGTGTTTCACCTAAACGTAATAATCGGCGTAAATGTAGCAAAAAAAGCTGTGGTAATAGCAAATGCGGGACTAATGCGAGATAATACTCTTTATTTCAGCGCCCTCTATAACCTATATTAAGGTTAACCTTTTTTTATAGCCGCCCAACCGGTATAGTGGTTAGCGTCGCCGACTGCCGTGCCGAATGGCTTAGGTTCGAATCCCGCTTATAACCAACGTTAGGCTTAACCTGTGTAGCATACAAAGGTCGCCGGATTTGGCGAGATATGTAGGTAGTCGTCATAATACATAGGTACCAATTTTTTCCCTTGACAACTCTTTAAAACGTTTCTTCCAACAAACGAATCGATCAAAATATATCTGTAAAGTGTTTAGTTTAATAAACCTATTATTACATAATTTTGAATTGTACTATCATTTCTGTTTTTTGTTACTTCTGTCCGGGATGTAAATCAGATACATGTATATAACAACTGAGTTCTTGAAATTTAATCAGAGAACTTTGGCAACGACACTGCCCGTCGTCATATTTGCTCGCCCAGTTCTGAGCTTTACATTATCTGGTATTATCCCTTTTGCTAGTCGAATCACTTATGCATTTAATTCAAATTAAGCTCAGGTTTCTGTGCTGTAAATCTCAAACATCGATTTTACTTTGAATTTTAAATCGCATTTTTATGTTATCTGAAATTCTGTCAGTTGCGAAGACTTAAGTTGTAAGCACAGGTTCTATTCAGTTTTAAGTTTTATGATTCAGTTGTTATTTCCATAGATAGGGCGATGAGTCTGAATAGTTACATTAATTATGGAGTGGAACTCTACACATTGACCATCCAAAATTAGACTTTCCCGGTCATTGGCAAATCTGGGGTCCATTCTGTAACTTTTCACGATTAAAATGTAACAAAAATGTGGAATTAAATCCGTGAAACATGATTTTATTTGTTTTTGCAATTACACAATTAAAAAACTTAAAAGAATTCATAACTCAAAAGTGTACTACAAAAATCGCAGGACAAAACCAAGAAAGAGGTGCAATTTAAATTAACTCTGCATTACAAGTTGTAGAGTCATTAGTTTTT
>KK116575.1:20602-37268 GCA_000611955.2 Stegodyphus mimosarum
TTTTTAAGCAGGAGACCTGATCGTTGGCGGAAATATAATTTCTATGCGAAGATCGTATAAGTGTACAACGATTTCAACCACGCGTACTTTTTCCACTCATTGCCAACCCGGATTTCCTGTCACTTCCAGGCCAGAAATTCATAACAATGTTTCGTATTGCGTACAGAATGCCAGTGAACGCAAATCTCTACCAACTAAACAAAAATAAAACTCCTCGAAACTATTATATCACAGTTCAGTTAAATGTTCCTAAATTTGATCGATTCTGAGCCGCTTTTTGGGTGTACAAAATTTGAAAACTGAAAGAAAACTAACAAATTTTAATGATTTTTCAATTTATGTAAAAAGCCTACAGAGATAGCAGACGGTGAGCAAAAATTTGCGATTTTTGGACAGAGTTGAGTTAAAAAGCACAAAGGTTAAAAAACGAACACTGGTCAAACTAATTGCAGAATTTTATGCATTTTTGCGTGCTATGGAGTATAGTTTCAGTACTAATTGCAAAATTAACATTTTCTTCGTCGATTTCAGTTTAACAAATTACAATTTGGAATTTAGAAAAAGCAAACATTATGCTTTTCTTTTTTTTATATTAAAAAATCCTTTTACTTTTAACAAATATTAAAAAATTCAACGCCGCAGAAAACTGTACTTAAACATATTTGAAAACGATATGATGCCCATTTTGGAATTTTTTTCCCGTAATAGAGGGGAATATTTATCTTAGACAAAGAATTTAGTCCATTTAAAGCTCTCTGAGATATATATAAACTTTAATGCATCCAATTGGGCATCATTCGTTAATACGGTAAGACCAAAAGAATTATTTAAGAACAAAGTTTATGATGATAATATTTTTCAGAACGGAATGGGAAACTTCAATTCTATATTTTCGCTTACAGAGACAATGATACATACTTTATGTTATCACTTAAGATCTTATCATCACAATTGAAATTTCAATTACCTACTTAAACCAGATTTGCAGAAAGTATTAATTTCATTTTCCATATATTTTCAGGCTTTAATAAACAAGACGGATGTGCCAGAAAAACTGTTCGGAGAACTGTGTTTAAAGCATGCTCATTTGTATGGTACGTTACCAAGAAAAGAAGCATTTTTGACAATAGGTATTCCAACAGTTCTAAGGAGAAAAGAAAATTATCTTCACACAACGTTAGAATCCTTATTAAAGAATATGGATGCTGAAGAACGGGAATTAGTTACCGTACTGGTCCTCTTTGCAGACAGCGATGCAAAGCTGCGAAAGAAACGAGCCAAAGAAACTGCTGTTCAGTTTTCGGATTCGGTCCGTTCGGGAGTACTACTTTTAATTCAACTTGTACCCGAATATTACCCCAAAAAGCAAATAATACGACGGACGTTTAATGATTCTATAGACAGAATTCAGTGGAGATCAAAACAGGTTTTGGATTTTGCCTTTCTCCTTAACTGCTCACAGAACTTATCGAAATACTTCTTGATTTGAACAATGAAATTCCTGATCAATGCAAAATTCTATTTCTCTTTAAATCAAACAGTATATATTGACATGCAAAAATTAACATTCCTATATCCCACGCAGCGAAAAAACTTCCTCGTGCTAGTAAGGACGTTGCTCACGGGATAAGTCCACGTCCTCAAGACATTCCGGAATATCGACTTAACCATCTACACATATCCTACCGAGTGCTTAATAGCACATTCCAGTATATCCCCCTGACATCCTGACGAGGTCCTATCGATAGCACGAGGGATGTTATCGGGTTTGAAGTTTTACTTACTGCATCCTCAGGACATCCTGTCTGCTCAGCATCCTCAGGACATTCTGACTCAAATACATTTTCCCGAGTGATTAATATCCTATCACAGTATATACTCAGGACATCCTGTAGCGTACGGAATGTTGCCAGATTTGAAGTCCTACTTAATACACCCTCAGGACAACCCGGTATATCCCAGTGTCCTCCTGAATACATCCTTCCAAGTTCTTAACCTCACATCCTAATATATCCCTATAACATCCTCACTGGCCAGTGTCATCCAGGGGAGTCAAAAGGTCATGTGCAACCCCCTTTTTTGTATAAAAATTTTTAAAAAAATAAAGATGACATTATTTTGCTAATTTTCTTATTGAAGAAAATCTGTTTTGATCTCTTTCTGGATTCTGTCTTATCCGAAGAGATCACATATGCCTACTTTATTAATGCTTATGTCTATCATTCACTAAATGTGGATGAAGATAAAATGTAGTTTTCAATCTAGTGAATCTCGGAAGATGCTTGAATGTATGAAAGAATGTTACTATTCACATTTTTTAGAGAGCTCCAATAAAGTAATGGGGTGTGTCAATTTTTATTCAAATTGGCATCCAAATTAAAAATATATTGAAAGGAAATGGACAGTCAACTAGGGTCCTGCAGATAATTTCTAGGCGTGCCTCAAGCTCCACATCAGGTCTCGTTTACCAAAATAGCCCTTGAAAACAAAAAATTAAGAAAGAGGTGCTTGAGCTTCTTTAGAAACCCAAGCCCCACTGCTTCAGCAATGCTTCCATTTCTCTCATTCCACGTGCTGCTGAAAAGAGAATGTGACTAAATTATACTTACTTAAACAGTGCTGATTAATTCTTTAGCTTTCTTTCCTCAGATTCGTTATACAATAGCTCTTAATATCAGGTGGTAGTTTTACTGAAACAAGAGAATTCATTTCATATTTTGAGACATTATGTTTTTTAGAAGCCGGAAAGATGAAAAATATGCAATGCCTTCGCCGGGGATCGAACCACGGACCTCTGAAATACCGGCTCAGTGTGCTGACCATTACACCACGAAGGTACGCTAAGAATGTGGGAGATATACCTTATAATCTGAAGTTTTCAGATTCTAGTTTAATTATCATTATTAGTACTAGTAGCACCAGAGCTGCTATTAATCTCAATATTCACTTTTTCCACGATTCACATTTAAATTGAATAACATTTGTATCACAGTCACTTTTCATATAAAAGGTTGTTACCACCAAATGTTGCTGCCGTATTTTCAAAGTATTTCATGTATTATTTTCAAAATATTCTATGTATCAAAGTTCATTTGCTTTCTTATTTTCAAAGACAAAAAATGGCAAATATAGAAAAAATTATGGAAACACAAATAAGTGTATGTTGCCGCTAAAAGTTGTCACTATGTAGTATTTTTAAATGAATAAAGCAGCGAATATAAAGAAATATATCGCAACACTTAAATCTCTGTGGAGAATTCTAAGCATATGCTGTTTTAAAATACTTTTTAATTTTGTTGTTAAATTTCATATTGCGTAAGTGTAAAAAACAGGTGTTTAATAAATAAAGCTAAAAAAACAAGAAGTTAATAAAAAAGACAAAAAAAAGTATCTGAAAAATTAATCGCAACACTTAACACTGTATTAAGAACTCTGAACATATTTTTGCTTTTGAAAATTTTGTGATTTGATTGTAGAATTTTACGTAGCCTTGTAGAGATATTAGGATTTTTGATGCAAGAGAGATAAAAAATTCAGCAATGTTCTCACCGGGACACGAACCACGGACAGCTCGAATATGCGTCGAACGTGCTGACCACTACGCCACGAAAGCATACGAAGAAGCCGGGAGGAATTCCTTATATACTCCCCCTTTTAAAAGGCGACTGAGGATTAGGGGACCCAATCGCCAAATCGTGGTGGCGAAGAATCATCATCCACCACACTTTTAGTTCGGGCGCCACTATAGAGACATTACGATTTCTGATGCGAGAGAGATCAAAAATTGAACAATGCACTCGCCGGGACTCGAACCACGGACCTCTCGATTACGCGTCAAGCGTGCTGACCACTAGCACGACGAAGGCATGCTAAGAAGGCGGGAGAAATACCTTATAGCCTAAGCGCGAAGAAAGCGATATTTGTTAATAAAGTTGTAGAAACATTAAATTATTTTGAAGTAGGAGATATGACAAATGAGCAATGCCCTCGCCGGGACTCGAACCTGGACCTCTCGAATACGCGCTGAGTGTGCTAACCGTTACACCACGAAGGCATGCAAAAAGAAGAGAGAAAATACTTTATCTACTCCCCCTTTCAAATGGGCATTAGTCACACCACGCTCTGCCAACTACAAATGCAGCCGCTTGCAAAAGATTTATGATCATGCAACCTTTAATACACAGGAAAATGTGTCTAATAATGCGAAAATGCACTGAGCTCTGCAGTGCAGAACACGGTCCAATTTAGCCATAGAAGACTTAACTTATACCTTTAGACAGTTAATTTAATGTTAATGCAAATGTTTAATTCCCAATCTAATCTAATAAGGGAATGCGCATTTTATGTTATGTATGTATTAATGTAATGTATGTATGCATGTATTATTAATGTATAATGAAGTGTATAGTTACAAGTTGCACAGTCTGCACTGGTACTTCTCTGCAATATGCCTGCAAAGTTCAGTTAGTTTCATAATTGCGTGTATTAATATATCGAGTGCACTATTAATGCATAATGTATAATGTATTAATATATCGAATGTACCTTTTATGTTATGTATGTATTAATGTAATGTACGTATATATGTATTATGAATGTGTAATGTATAAATTTAAAAGTTGCATAATGCGCATTGGTACTGCTCTGCTAATGCAGGTTTTATGTTATGTATGTATTAATGTAATTTATGTATGCATGTATTATTAATGTATAATATACATAGTTATAGTTTGCATAATGTGCACTAATACTGCTCTGCAATATGTCTGTAGAGTTTGGGAAATTTTATTATTGTATGTATCGATATTGTTACGGATTTTGTATTTAATTTGCTATTTTGAACAGAACTGTAATTAAAATTGTTTTATTTCCCCGTGCAATGCAGCGCGCGACGAGTTTTAAGAGAAAGCTACGCCGAAAAATACGGGAGCACGAGCATTTAATATTTAATAAATGGATATCTTGTAATTGTACTCTTTTGCTTTCCAGAAACTTCGAGAAAATACCAGAATGTTCTCGTGCTTGATTAAAAGGCTTATAAAAGCCGGAATAAAACATCTCAGCTCACTTGTTGTAAGTGAACTGTAGTTGTTTACTTAGTGCTGTTATTGATTGTAGCCAATTCGCCGTGAGATCGGATTAGCTTTCTCTTTGTTTTGAATTGAGTTCTATTTATGTTTTAGTAGTTTAAAATAGAACTATTTTGAGATATTGCGACATCTTACGAATATCTCTGAGAAAATTTCAACATTTTGTTTTATTTTTTGGGATACATTAAATTTTATTAACTTTTTATCGACTTGTGTATTCAATCCATCATGAACCCGTACGCACGCAACAATATATCGAGTGCACTATTAAGGAATGTATAATGTATAACGATGTATTACTTCTAGGTAATTGAACATAGTAACACCACGTTTTGATGTAAAGTATCTCTATATTGTCATATATTGCATAGTAAGCATTGGTATTGTAAGAATCCGCAATACGTCTCTCTTCCAACATCAGCCTCTGTTGGGCAATGTTGTTTTTCTGGACAGTTGCGAGATCCGGACGATACCCGAATAGTCAATGAAAGCTGCCTGGGTGTTGCTCTCACCTGTCACCTGGGGATTAGTCGTTAAATCTTGGTGGTGAAAAATCATCATCCACCACGTTTTTAGTTCGGGCGCCACTGTAGAGTCATTAGGTTATTTTGAAGCAGGAGATATGAGAAATGAGAAATGCCTTCGCCCAGACACGAACTTGGAACTCTCGAATAGGCGTCAAGTGTGCTAACCGTTACACCGCGAATGCATGCAGAAAGGAGGGAGAAAATACTTTATATACGTTCCCTTTTAAAGGGCGACCGGGGATCAGAAGAATTGCCAAATCCTGGTGTTGAAGAATCATCATCCACCACCTTTTTAGTTCGGGCGTCATTGTAGATTCATTAGGTTATTTTGAAGCAGGAGATATGAGAACTGGGTAACGCATGAGACTCGAACCTGGAACTCTCGAATAGGCGCCGAGTGTGCTAACCTTTACACCACGAAACCATGCAGAAAGAACAAGAAAATACCTTATAAAGTTAAAAAGAGGAGAAAAGTTGTATTAGTGAGTCTAAAAATGCCAATTTGCGAGCTTAGCGAGAACATTAAAAACCTTAACAAAGCTTCTGGTGCGACGTAAATATCTGAAACCTTTCGAATTTCTTTTCTGTTGTTATTATTACTGTCATTATTAACTACCGGGATTACTTAATTTCAGATAATATAAGAGGCATTTGATTATTACTGTTGTTATTAATAACATACTAAAGTTAATTTTTAACTCGAGATTCCATGCGCACGAGTACATAGTTACGCACTGAAACGTGACTGACTATCCTGCGATTTGTGTCGTGTGCAAAAATCTGAAATTTCGTGAATGGGAAGTTTGTCCCGTTCATTTTATCATAATGTTTATTCAAGATTTCTAATATTTAGTTGTCTGTTTGTTTCTTTCCTGTATATGTAATGAACATTTTTATTTTAAAAAGACTTTCTCCCCAAAGACCTTGTAAACTTTACTTAAGAAAAATAGAATTATTAAATAGCATACAGACGCATAAGAAATTTAAATGGTACTATATTTCATATTCATATCTCAGAAGTGTAACCAACTAAAAACAAGTGTTTTTTCTTCCTTGTATGAAATATAGGAAGTATTGTAATCGCGAAAATTTTAGGGTATCATATTTCAACGAACATATCCATTTTGACCGCTACCGAATGCAATGTAACGGTGTTTTTGAGTGACATATGCACGCAAAGAGAGAATAAAGGACTCTTTTTTCCCCAAAAGGATTATAAAACTGATATAAAAGGATTCAGAAGAGATTTTCTTGTAGCTTCCGTACCTACGTACGTATATATCTCGCATAACTCACAAACGAGTAGCCTCAGAACGTGGAAATTTTGTGAACTACTATAACATGTGGCTACTACAACATATAAGGCTGTGCACCTCCTTTTTTGGTTGCAATCGGCCTCACCAAAAGTATATATATATATATATATCCAGTATGTTACTCGGCTCAGTGAGCTCATTTTCTTATTCTGATATGTTGGTAAATTTTACATTTTTTGCTTTAAAAGTGATTGAATTATGCTATTCTTATCTTCCGATTAAGGTTTTTATGCCTTAGTTAATCTACACACAATAGTTGTAGAATTATAAACAATATAAAAGTGGTTTAAGTGCGACTAAGCCTAATTTTTGTATATCATAGCAGCCATGTATGTTTCCATTTGAAACTTAGCAGAATAGGGAATTAGTCAGTTTTTGCCGAGTGGGACCAAAAGTAAACTTTCAGTTTTGTGCACCGAAAAATGTGCCTTGTTGCCTGGTGCCCGTATTCCTTGTTGAAGTCTAATTTTAATTGTAGAAATTGTTGTTTTAACTGCATTAATTGTATTTGGTGTTTTATGTTTCCTACATTTTTAAATTTTTAATGAAGATATTTTGAGGTTTTTTTTTCTTGCCTTACCGCGAAGTGAGAGCTGAATTAATTGAATGAGAAATTTATCTCTAATGAAATCCGAGGAAATAAGTTTAAATAAAACGCAGCAAAAAATGCGTATAATTTAGTGTTTCGTGCAAGGAAGTCATGTGGTGTACACATCAGATTTTATATTTATGCTTCATTTCACGCAGATCAAAGGTAAAAGATCTATTTTTAAAATATAAGCCCGAAATTTTCAGAAAAGATGCACATTTTGGAGCAACAAATTAAAAATGAGTCAGGGTTATATATATTCATTTTTGACGCTGAATTGGGTGCACACTATTTTATCTTCTGTGCTCAGAATGAACTTACGCTATATCAATTTTAAGAGCAAGTGAGAATTAGTAATAACACAACTATCAATTTCAAATCGCATGATTCTCTCGTGAAAATGCAGGGAACAGTTTAACATTCGTTGCGTTAAGTTAAGATACGTTTCTATCACGTGCCAGGATCAGTATAAGAAACAGTCATTTAAACTTAAATGAATATAGATATCAAATGCCTTGCAGTTATTTTGCTTGCAGTGATATAATAATTTATTTAATTAGCACTTCACGAACATGTATTTCTGCATTATCTTTTGAATTCAACGCTCGCCTGTAGACTTTAGTGTTTCAGAATGTGCAATTGTTAAATTAAGCAAAGCAAGTCTGCTAAACACCAAGGTTTAAAACATCCAGAAATGGCTCGATTTAATATACCAGAAGGAGGCTTCTTAGGATTTACAAAAGCAAAGATTCCTGTGGTACTGAAGAAGAGTAGAAGGTCATTTAAAGTAGAAAGTTATGAATTTCAAGATAAATATCGCGATGAAATATCTCGTCGAAGGCCGGCAGACATTCTAGAGGAAGATTTAATACTATCTAGAAAACTAGAAAGGGAGAGAAAGACGCACAAAAGGCAAAAAACCGAAGCAGATTTAGAAACTGATCAAAGTGAAGATGAACTAGATATTTCAACTAAAGAAAAATCCGATATTTCAAGGAAAAAGAAGATGAGTGTAAAAAGTGAAAAGAAACTAGATGTTTCAACCGATGAAAGATCAGGTATTTCAAGTGAAGAAAGCTTGCCCGATGAAGAAGAAACAGCTGTAGAATATTTCAGCGAAGAAGATATTTTGAAGGAAAAAGAACGAAAAATTTCAACTAAACGTATTGTAAATGAAGAAGAGTTGGAAATGTCAGGTGAAGAAATTTTAGAACCTTCAAGTGTTGAACTTCAGAAAGAATTCCCCCAGGAACAGCTCAGTGTTTCTAGCAAAGAAGGAATCATTGCATATGAAGAAGAAACAGAAATTTCAGATGGAGAGGAAATAGAAATTTCAAATGGAGAGGAAACGGAAATTTCAGATGGAGAAGAAACAAAAATTTCAGATGAAGAGGAAATAGAAATTTCAAATGGAGAAGAAACAGAAATTTCAGATGAAGAGGAAACAGAAATTTCAGATGGAGAAGAAACAAAAATTTCAGATGGAGAGGAAACGGAAATTTCAGATGGAGAAGAAACAAAAATTTCAGATGGAGAGGAAATAGAAATTTCAGATGGAGAAGAAACAAAAATTTCAGATGAAGAGGAAATAGAAATTTCAGATGGAGAAGAAACAAAAATTTCAGATGAAGAGGAAACGGAAATTTCAGATGGAGAAGAAACAAAAATTTCAGATGAAGAGGAAATAGAAATTTCAAATGGAAAGGAAACGGAAATTTCAGATGGAGAGGAATCTGTTGCCTCAAAAAAAGGGAAAGTGACTAGCAAAGAACAGACGGATATTTCAAGTAAAGAGAAAGGGGATGTTCATAGATCAAGTGAAGAGTTATTGGTTGTTTCTGATGAAAAGTTTGAGATTTCAGAAGAAGCATCAGAAATTTCAGAGGAAGAGGAGTCTTATACTTCAAGTAAAATTTCTAGCAAAGAACATCTGACGGATACTACAAGTGAAGAAATGTTGGATATTTCAGATAAAGAGAAAGAAATTGCTGATGAAGAAGATACAGATATTTCAAGCGAATCGGAAATTCGTAAAATGGAAAGCGGAATAAGTGAAGGTATGAGAGTGCGTAAAATGCAATATGAGTTATTAAAAATAGAATCAAATTATTTGATGTTTGATAAATGCTACATTTTTACAGAGGAAAAGGAATTTGAAGAAGAAAGGAAAAGAAGCACAGTGATAGATATTCCAGAAACTCAGCCACCCACAATTCATTTCAGAAGATCTAAGCATATGGTGTATAGAAAGAAAGATAGAGGTAAGTTAGCTTCAGGCATCATAAAAGCATTATTCAGTATATTCTTAATGATCAAAGTGCTCTTTGATAATTTATAAGCAATAAACTTATGATTTTATTTAAACGTAATTATTTATCCCAATTTAGACATATTTCTTATTTGTGTGTGTTTTATTCGATAGGATTAATTATAGTTTAAAAGTATATCACGCTCAAGAGTTATTTTTCCAAATTCCGTCAGTTTGTAAACTGTCAGTCAGCAGTCTTTGTTAAAACTGCAAGGTTCAGAACCAGCTTCATATTTCAATGAACAGTAGTTTATTACTCACCTTTAAACGGGTTTCTATCGTTCGTTAGGTAAGGAGTTTGGTGCTACTTAGGTAGACCATTGTACGGATTTTGGCGATTTTTTTTTTTGGCGAGCGATACGACTTATGGTAAACCTATTGCTGGAAAAGTTATTTATGGTAATCGATATGCTATTGTCATTTTATTTAAAAAATAATGCGTTTTATTATGCATAAATTCTGTGTTTTAAATAATATTTATGGCTTCTAAATATTGAAAATCCATTTAATTTTCCATTTTTATTTGAAATAAAATTTTTATTGGGAACAGCTTGAGTATAGGACCACATTGGCGATTTTTTTGGACTGGCGACCGAAAAATGTCGCCAAGCCATGAAAAAGCAGTTAAAATTGAAAACACAAGTTAGAAAGCACGTTTTAACGAGAAAAAAATTTTAGAATATATGTTTAAACAGCAAATTTTAAGGTACATAAGTAAGTGGGGCATATTTTAATTAGTAATATTGAAAACACAAGTTTAGCCTTAGAAAAGCAGTTAAAATTGAAAATAGAAGTTAGAATGCACATTTTAACAAGAAAAATTTTAAACACAAATTTAGAATGTATATTTAACTAGTAATACTGAAAATAAATAAATAAGTGGAGGAATATTTTTAGCAGTCATACGGAAAATACAAATTTTAAGCTATAAAACTGAAAATAGGAGTTCAGAATACATGTTTAAATTAAAAACATGAAAATAGGAGTTAAGAATGCATGTTTAAATTAAAAAGAAAGAAAAGTTTGAAAATACACAAGTACATGGAGGCATATTTCAAGCAGTAATATTGAAAATGCAAGTTTTAAGTTGTAAAACTGAAAACAGAAGTTCAGAATACATGTTTACATTAAAAATAAAGTAAAGAAATGCTGGAAATTTAGTAAAGTTTACAAAATCACGGTAAATTTACAAAGAAATCCTATACTCTGCCCAGTTTATGTCCCTTACAATTTCTAGAAATGTGTTAAAATACATCAATATTTTGCTGCTTGCAAGATTTAGTGAAAATACAGACAGGGTTGCCGAAATGCAGTATACTAGATTTCGCTGGGTTACCAGAAAAATACCATCCGAAAAGTGCGCCAAGCTGAAAATCGCCAATGGGGTCCTATACTCAAGCTGTACCTTTTATTGTTTATGATATTTTATGTTGTGGATGATGTAATCAATAACGTCCCCTTACTTTAATTGGTTTTAATATCTATAAATTTAATGTAATGTTTTAAACATTATTTATGGCTGTTAAATATTAAAATACAATTTAATTTTGCATTTTTTTTTGAAAAATGATTTTATTATGTACGATTATTTAAATAATTTTAATTCTATGCGTGATGTAATCAGCTCCCTGATTGGTTACAGAACATTTGTGCATTAGGTAATTGCTAAATTATATATTCCATCGTACTAAAAAAATGGCAAAAAACCAAAAATGGCTGAGATATTTATTGCCACATATGTTTTAAGTTAAATAATTACATCCTATAAAACTTATTTTAAAGTATTTGAATTTAAGTAATATTTTAATTCTTTTAAACGTTGGTATGCTGTTTTTAATTTGATATTTAGCTTAAGTAATATTTTAATCCAGTTAAATGTTGACGCAATGTTTTTATAGCGGTGTTTTTATTCTATGTTATATGAAAGTAATAATTTAACCTTAGTTTAGTGTTTTATACTCGTAGGAAATGTATTTGTTTACATTTGCTTTCCATCGTAAGCAACGACATTTTCAACAAAAATTTAATCCATTATTTTTAACGATATTTATTGTTTTTTAAATTCCAAATACTTTACTATGAGTAAAATACGTAAAAACAGCGTTTTCCAAGATCGCTGACGATTGTAAAAATCGCGCCAACGTAAATCGCCAAAAATCCGTGCAGACGTCTACCAAAGTAGTACCAGGAGTTTAATCCTGAGATAAACCTGAAGCACTAGATGCACAGTGTACTCGAAGCTGTGATTGGTTAATTTTAGTTTTACGCTGGTTACCATAAATTAAGGAAAAATCACAAAAATAGCGATAACTCCCTCGAAAATAAGCCAAACCGTGTAAAATTTGAGTGTTGCCAAGTAAGAATAGCTGAGTCAAATTGCAACATGCAAATTAGTGGCGCTGCACTCGGAATACATCATCCGCGAGGAGCATAAGTCCATGTTTGAGAGCAAGCCCACATATTTTACTGTGATAACGACATCAGAAATCTGAGATAGCTAATTCGTAACAATGACCTCGAGGCATCATTTTCCTGCAAAACTACGATGGAGAGTCATTGGGAGAATAGAGGCTGGACAAAGTCAAACAGAAGTGGCCAGATCGCTAAATGTGAGTTCTTCTGTGGTTCTTAGACTTCGGAGTCGATTTCAAACCACAGATTCGGCATCTAGGAGGTTATCATCCGTGAAAGACATGTTTGGGGTGGCATCTCTTTGGGTGGACGCACAGACCTCCATGTCTTTCCAAGAGGAACCGTGAATGCTTAGTTTTATAGAGATGACATCCTGGATGCTTATGTGCGCCCATATGCCGGGGCAATAGGTGATGTTTTCCTGTAACAGGAAGACAACGCAAGACCACACAGGGCTCGCATCGTAGATGATTATCTTCAACAGGAAACAATTATGCGCATGGAATGGCCAGCTCGATCCTCGGGCATGAATCCTATCATGAACGGTTGGGATGCTTTAGGGAGACGTCTGCAAGAGCAATGGCTCTCGCTTCCTATGGAACTGATAGACCGCATAATTGAAAGCATCACACATCTCTGTATGTGGTATATTGCTTCTAGAGGCGATCCTATTACATATTGAAGGTACTTTTCCTACAGCAAACTGACATCTTCGATTTGTTCATTTTATACATTTGTGCTAATTTCTATTATTACCATAATTGTCTGGTAATTTCTTTTTATATCATTTGATACCTTACTATGTGTTTTATATTGCGGATAAGTGTCATAAAATTCTACATGTAACCTTTTCAGTAATCGTGATTTTTCCTTAATTTATGATAACCAGTGTATATGTAAGATTGTTATCTGAATTTTGTCTAAATAGCTTTATTCACAATATCTAAAAAAATTATTTAATTTTTCAAAAGTGAAGGTTAAGGAGGCAGGTCTTTTCATACCGTTTACTTACGGTTTTATACCATTATAATTTATCTGTAATGCTGAGCTAGCGCAAAATCAAATCAATAATTAGTAGCAAAGAAAACAATAATAATAACTTTAACAAGTGCTTAATAAAGTATTTCCCCCGCCTTCTTAGCATGCCTTCGGGGTGTAGTGATCAACTCGCTCGGCGCGTATTCGAGAAGCCCGTGGTTCGAGTCCCGGCGAGGTGATTGCTCATTTTTCATGTCTACTGCTATCAAAAAATACCCAAGGTCTCTATATGCTTAACAAAATTAGTTCTCATTTGAAATATGCTTTAGGAAATATGTTTCAAAAAATCATCCAGAAATATTTTTAATCAAAACGTATCAATTATATAAATGCTTACTTGGACAGTCAGACTGGAACTACAAGCTGTTGAAATATTTTTTATTGGCTGCTACATTCGAAACAATCCTCTTTCTTTTTGCCTTTTGAGTTACTTTCCTTTGGGAAAAAAACGTACGCATTTCTATTTAAGAAACGTATCCTAATAAATGTTCACACCCTGCAAAGTAAATGAATTGCATCTCTAATAACTTCAAGATAATGTTTCTCCAGTTTAGTAATTGAAGAGATAATTGCACCCTTCCCTTTATATTAAGTTGTACCATGAACTGCGCAAAATGTTTTTTCGAACTCGTAAGCTATGTTCATCCATGAATGGGAAGGTGCAGTAAAGCTTCCCATGCATGGGATAATTTCATTCATTCATTCATTAATTTAATCCATTATGTATGAAATATTGTTTCATCAGACTATTTTTTCTTTTCAAAGATAACAGATATCTTATGAAAATGCAAATATCTTCATTAGTCCACGTGAGTTTTTTCCTTCTTTTCTAGTATAAGGTATATCTCCCACATTCTTAGCGTGCCTTCGTGGTGTAGTGGTCAGCACACTGAGCCGGTATTTCAGAGGTCCGTGGTTCAATTCCCGGCGAAGGCGTAGCTCATTTTTCATCTCTCCTTCAAAAAAAAAACTTAATGTCTCTACAGTAGCGCCCGAACTAAAGAAGGGTTGTGGATGATGACTCTCCACACCCAGGATTTGGTGACTTGGTCCCCTAAAACCCTAATCGCCCTTTAAAAAGGGGAGTATATATCTCCCACATTCTTAGCGTGCCTTCGTGGCGTAGTGGTCAGCACACTGAGCCTGTATTTCAGATGTCCGTGGTTCGATTCCCGCCGAAGGCGTTGCATATTTTTCACCTCTTCTGCTTCGTTAAACCTAATGTCTCTACACTAGCAATGCATTAATCTGCATCTTTGTAAAAATATTCTTTGGACAATTTTACAAACTTTCCGATCTGTGCTGCTTTTATTCTGAATTTCGTTATTTGAGATTTTAATTTCTGAATTTTTGATACAAATTTCTTTCTAGATATCGTCTACCTTCTTTTCCGCTGAGCAAACATTCTAAAATTTTTCTTTTCTCTCTTTTTCAATATTTTAATACAATTTTCTAAGAATATTATTTTGATGTTCAAATTATCAATGCATTCATGTTTGTCTTTACACTTAGGGCATTCAGGGATATTTATATTGTCATCCGTGAGTTAATTTTAAAACCGTTCACATTTGATTTATTATTGTCATTATCAATTTCGTTTTCGCCCTCAAAATGAATTTTCTTTGGGCTTAATTCGCGTACTCTTTCAAAAGCACTCTATATTAGTTTTTTCTTCTTTTTTCTCCGATTTCTCGGTGTTGTTTCATTTACTGTATGCGGTAAATTTACTTTCGACACAACATTGCATTTCAGCAGTTGCTTTTGCTGCAATCTAAGCAATCAATTTCTCATATCATCTTCATAACCGAGGCAAGGAAAATTTTCACTGCAAATTCTTCCGCTCTTTACATTAATAGAATCTCGTCTTCGACGCTTATGTATGCATTCTTTCGTCAAAAGCAAATTGTCCTTTGGGAAAGCATGAAATACAATATCTCTTCTTTTCGTATTTCTGTAACGGTACGTTGCTACGGCGTAAGAAACCATATTACATAAACGCTACTTTACAATATACAATTTAAAAGGAAAACTGACTAAAACTATATACAGATACAAATTATTTTAAATATTTACATTATTCGAAAACAAATATATATATTGTTACGGATTTTCTATTTATTTAACTATTTTAGTAGAACTGTAATTAAACTGTTTCATTTCCCCGTGCAATGCAACGAGTGATGACTTTGAAGAGAAAACTACGGTGGAAAATTTAGAATACAGGAGCACGCGCATTTAACATTTAATCGATATCTCGTAATTGTTTATGCTATCCAGAAAAACCGAGAAAGTACCAGAATGATCTCGTGCAGGACTGAAAAGCTTATAAAAGTCAGATTAAAACATCTCAGCTTGTAGAGACATTAGGTTATTTCGAAGCAAGAGACATGGGAAATGAGCAACGCCTTCGCGAGGAATCGAACCACGGACCTCTCGGTTACGCGTCGAGCATGCAGACCACTACACCACGAAGGTATGCGTAGAAGGCGGGAGAAATACTTTATATACTCCCCCTTTTAAAGGGCGACTGGGGTTTTCGGTACCCAACCGCCAAATCCTGGTGGTGGAGAATCATCATCCACCACCTTTTTAGTTCGGGCGCCAGTGTAGAGACATTAGGTTAATTACAAGCAGGAGAGGTGAAAAATATGCATTGCCTTCGCCGGGGATCGAACTACGGACCTCTGAATTACCGGCTCAGTGTGCTGACCATTACACCACAAAGGCACGCTAAGAATGTGGGAGATATATACCTTACAAGCTCAGTTGTTGTTATGCGAACTGTAGTTGTTTACTTAGTGCTATTATTGATTGTAGCGAATTCGCGGTGAGATCGGAATAGCTTTCTCTGTATTTTGAACTTGAGTTTTGTTTATATTCTAGAAGTTTAAAATATAACTGCTGTGAGATATTGCGATATTGTACGAATATATCTGAGGAAATATTTCAGCATTTTGTTTTACTTTTTGTGAACGACTTGTGCATTCAATCCATTACAAACCCGTACGCACGCAAGAATATGATTAAATATGATTAAATTTGGGATGTGTGACCTCCGGAAAACCGCCTAACAGCTTGATACTTTGTTGGTTATTCTGGCATGCAGCGGGAGATGCAGAACTCCTGCTCTTTCCAGTATCCTGAATGAGTCTTCTTAGGATCCTGACGTATGTAAAAGTCCAAAGATCTCCAGTTGCTTCTCCACTTGCAAAAGGCTTCTCCATTTGAGACAGCCTTGTAAAAGAAAAATACTTGTAAAAGAAGAAGTAAAAGAAATGAAGTGAAAGAAGAAAAAGTAAAGAAAAAAAGTATTTCTTGTAAAAGAAGTGAAGCCCTGAGCTTTGCTTATCAGCAAGCCATGTTTAGGGCAGCCGCAGAAAGACAGG